>NDFG01000185.1:369884-456120 GCA_002167245.1 Sporophila hypoxantha
CGACCACGGCCAGCGGACGGGCTCCGGACCCTTCCAGCGGGATGGGCTCCGGCCGCCATCCCGAACGCCTCGTCGCACCAGGAACTGGGCGTGTTGGAACGGTCTGGGGAGCGACGAATGGAATTTGGGCGATGGAAGAATGAATTAGGGGGCTTTCGATGGAACACCAAATAAATTAAGGGGACGTTTGGGATCAAAAAAATAAAACTTAAGGGGTTTGGCGGATGCCACCCTGCGAAAATTGGGCCGTTTTGGGATGGAAATTGGGCCCGCGGTTTGGGATTGAATCTGGGGCGTGTCGGGATGGGAAATGGGGGCGGTTCAGGACAGATATTGGGGGGTTTGGGAACAAAATCTTTGGGGGTTGAATCAAAATTGGGGGACCCCGGCACCCCGCGGTTGGAATTCTCAAATTGGGCGTTTGGATTGAATAAAAATGAAAATGCTAGGGGCCGTCCATGGGCATGGAACATTGGGCCCCGCCCCTCCCGCCCGTTGGATTGAAATTGGGGGTTTGGGATATAAAAAGTACACCAACCGACCCATTAGGGGAGCTGGGTGGGATGGAGAAAATGAAACTTAGTGGCGCGGTTTGGGATCAAAAAATAAATTAAGGGGGGGTTGGCATCCGAACAGAAAAATGAAACTTAGAGAGGTTTGGAATCAAAATTTGGGGGGGTGTGGCGATCGAAAATCTCGGGGGGTTTGCAATCGAAATTTCGGGGCGTTGTGGGATCGAATTGGGGGGTTCAGGACAGATATTGGGGGTTTGGATGGAAATTTGGGGGTTTGGGAGATCAAAAAAAATCGAATTTGACGCGAAGCCGGTTGGGATCGAACTTGGGAGTTTAGGACAGATATTGGGGTGGTCTTGGATGGAAATTGGGGGCGGTTTTGGAGCTCGGAAAAAATGAAATGTAGGGGCGTTTGGGATGGAATTGCGGGCACGCCCGTCTCCCCGTTGGATGGAAATTGGAGCGGCGCGTTTGGGATCGAAAAAACTGATAAAGTCGGTGGGGATACGAAGAGTAAAATAGGGGGGGTCTTGGATCCAATTTGGCGGGGTTTACAGGGACAAGATATTGGGGAGTTTGGGATCGAATTTGGGGGCGTTTGGCGGATCAAAAAAACGGGAAATTAGGGGGGTTTGAGGATTCAAAAATTGGGGGTTTGCGCGTCGAAATTGGGGAGTTTGGACCTGGAAATGGGGTCCGCCTCCCCACCTGTCTGGGATAAAAAAAAAAAAAATTGGCGGGGGTTTGACGATTGGAAAACATGAAATTGGGCGGGTTTGCGGATCGAATGCCGCGGGTTTGGGATTAAATTTGGGGGCGTTGGGATTGGAAGATTGAGGGGTTTGGATGGGAATTGGGGGCCCCGCAGTGCCCCCTATGGCTATTCTAACTTGTGGCGCGACGGCCCGCCTGGGGATGGCAAATTTGGGGGGTTCAGGGCAGATATTGGGGGTTTGGTGATCCCAAAATCGCGGCTTTGGGATCAATTTGGCCGGTTGGATTGAAATTGGGGGTGGGATTGAAAAAATGAAATTGGGGGGTTTCGGGATGCGAAACTTGGGGGTTTCAGGACAGACTATTGGGGGGTTTGGGAAAAAACTAGGGAATTTCGCGCGATCGACTAGAATGAAATTGGGGCGGTTTGGATCTCAAAAATCTTGGCGGGTTTGGGATTGCAATCCTTGGGGGGCGGGGGGCGGGGGGGGGGCGGGGGGGGTCTTGGGATGGAATATTGGGGGTTGGGATAAAAAAAGAATAAATTGGGGGGTTTGGGAATAAAAAAAATGAAAATGGCCGGGGGTTGGGTGGAAATATTTGGGGTGTTTGGGATTTGAAATTTGGGGGAACGCCTCACCCTGGTTGGGATGGGGAAATTGAGGCGGCTTGGGATGCAGAGGAGGCATCTTTGAGCACGTTGGGTGATTGCTCCCTATTTGGGCTCTCAAACCCTGTATTAAAGTAATTACTCAAAGCCGCGCGCGTGTAAATGTAACCCAGACACAGCGTCCTCTCAGTGAACTTGCTCAGAGGAAACACATCCAAGTTGCGCTGCAGCAGGAGCATTACAAGATGCTGAGTGGAGGGCAAAGGGTGGCGCTGTTCTTGTTTCTACCATACTTTTTCAAAACTCTGCAGCGCACTTTCTCCTGCTGCATTCCTGACTCATATGTGTTCGATCAGCCTTCTGAGTGTCTTGAGGATCCCTCCCATCTGCGAGAACAGGGGCAGCACAGGGTTCTGCCTTCACCTCCACCCTCTCCCTCACCCCTGTGAATTCTGTCTCTTGAAGTTCATCTGTTAAGCCTCAAGGAATTAAAATTACTCGCAGTACACCTAAATTGTGTGACCAATGATTGTCTTGGAGACATATATGACATGCACACCATAGATCATGAAAAGTGCCCTCTGACTAGGATGACATCCTGGGTTCTCGCCGAGCGGAATGAAGATATTATGCGTTGTTCCGAAGCAAGTCCTCCTCCATTGCTCGTACTTTGGGAGTCTCAATACATAGGAATGTCCCCTGTCCTTGAGCGCGTGCGTGCGCTCCAGTCTTAGACCATTCAGTCATCAGTTCAGATGGTTTTGTTGAGATATCAAAAATATTTTGGTTAGGAGTTGATGTCCCCTGATCTAAAACACCCACCTTAGAATTTGTGTAGGTGTGTAGATCCTCTTTTCTTTCTCACTGATAACTTGAAAAATTTATCCGCCGGTGGCTTGTCCTTGGCTTTCGCGTGCGCACAGTCAAACTCTTTGGGTGGTCTTGTCCTCAAGGCCAAACACTTTTTAGCGCTTCCAAGGTGTAGTTTTGCGTGGACACCCAGACTGTGAGTGTTCCAGCCTCTCCAAGAGTTGCATCCAATCGCTTCTGCCACATTGTTAGTATTGTGCTTATGTGTGGGAAGAGTTGTCGCACATGTAGGAGCAATAAATAGGGGATTGAATTTTGTGCGTTGATCCTATTTAATCCCTCCTTAAATTCCCTATTTTCTTCCTCTCTGAATGTTTAGCACGTAATGTCTGGGGTGACGAGAGAGCTCAAGAGAGCTGAACTGCAATTGATCCAAATCTGACAAATATATATTGTGAAATACAATCAACCCACACAAACAGACCGAGAAGAGGCTTTTTCTCTGAAGCGAGACAAATCCTACGGGAAAACACTTAACAATGAGAGACGCACAAGGCTCTTAACGCGACCCAAGAACTCATTCCTATTCAAAAAATCCAGTGTGCTGGGAAAGGTTTCTATTTATGAGAAGAAGAAACCTTGAGGTTTTGAGGCAAAACTTGCTCTGTAAAAAGTCCGAGCAAATCTGACAAGGAAGAGAATAGATAGGACAGTCGTGTTATACCTTGCCAATGATGTGGTAAAGTGTGCGTGTGGTAGAAAGCGAAGATTAGTCAGGAACAGGGGTTTGAGCCACACCATGCACACTACATTGCAACTGACACATTCGCAGGACAGAGAGGCATCATTAGAAGCTCTGCATTGTCACCAGAGCTACTAATGGAGACAGTGTTCTGTCCTAAGTATTAATGTGTGCGCTTTCAAGTAGAGAACTAGGACATAATGCAAGAATTACTGCAGAACCAAGCAGCAATTCAAGCACTGCACGATACAGAAACAGTTTTCGCTCATGTACCTCAAATGCAATTTCTCTCCCAACGAGACAACATTTAAACTGAATATTTGTGAGCTGTGCTGTTCTGGTCCGTGCCCTACGAATCTTTTGTCCTTCACTAAAATCTGAGCCGATTTAGAAGTCTCGTACTCTCCCCAGTTTACCATCAGCGAGGAACTCGAAAGCATACTGCTCCCATAAGAGAGACGCTCCTAGGACAGAGCATGCAACCTTTTGGGCAAATGCGGCAGAGGGTAGATTTAAGCATCTGAGCTCTCCTCTGCCTTTTGTGCACAGCGCGAAAATAAAGACATGAGTGGGAAGTGTTTTTAGTCACGAGATAAAAACATTTCCCATTTGTGGAGCATTCTCAAACAGACACCAAGCCCAACCCCATTCCTGGGGTCTTGGAAACCCTGATGCCTGAAGCGCTGCTAGACCTCACCTTGGGCGATAGTTTCTGGCGTAGCACCTCACACAATACACCGGGTGTTCGCGTTGTGCAGAGATGGCAATTTTGCCAGCAGCGAGAATCTGGAATCCAGGATGTGCTGTGCCACACCAGCACTCTCTAATAGACCCAGCGGTGCCTGAGAAATCACAATTTGGGGTTGAAAGTGAAATTTCTATGTCACTTTTGCAAACTGTAGCCAGATACTCTCTTAAAAAATACCTTTCTTTAGGATTTTTTCCGTCCTGAGAAGCTGAGAGGCTTCAGAACAAATGTAAACAATGATTATCTGCTGCGTGGAACTGCACATGTGCATTCTGTGCTGTGGTCTCATGTGGTTGCTTGTACCCCGAATATTAATGGCCAGATCACAGTCGGTCTGTGCTTTGGTGAGCGTCCTCCTCCGAGTGCACAAGCCTTGTTATTCATTCTCTTCTTTTATTCTTAGCAGCGGGTCTGTAGCTGAAACTCCTTCTTCTGAGTTTCTTTTAGTTATATTTTTTATGTAGGTATATTCTCTACAATAATAACTGCATATACTGAAACATGGTAGTCAGATCTCATTGCTCTTCCCTCCTCTAAGACCCCTGTGGAAAAATCTCACCGTCACAGCATTAAACAGATTGCATGAGGGGTTTAGTTTTCCAGATTAGAGTAGCATATTTAGAGATCTCAGAGGACCAAACATTTGAAGTTGTTCTGGTGTTCTTTTTGTGTTTCCCGAGTATTGCCGGTTTCTGGCCGTGCCGAATTGTATTTGCCGTTTTTCGCCCAGTGAAATTGCCGGTTTTTGGCCCCGATATTTTGTCCGATTGTCAGTGAAATCTCAGGATTGTAATTCACGTTAATTGCACGACGGGAGAGCAAGTTACAAGACTGCTTTACAAAGTGGATACTCCCGAATAAGACTCATGTAAGTGTAGGTGCAGCGCAGAGCGAGAGGGTGCGGTGTGTGCACCTGCATGGTGATGGGATTATGTCTGGCGAGCATTGCGCTGCGAGGAGTGCATCTCCGCCTTCACCTTAGACTCTGACCGTGACAGTGGCCAGCCCAGGTGGCATGGTGCCTTTGCTGTCGAAGGCTTCACGAGGAAGGTGAAGGTTGCCTCTGTGCAGAGAAGGATTCATAATCCAAGGATTTCCGAGCGACAGCTCTCCCGTGTGCTTGTTCAGGCAAAATGCTGCCGGGCTTCTCTCAGTGCGGATCCGATAGTTCACATCTGCTCCCAGGTCGCGTCTTGCCTGCAGGGAACAGAGCATCACACAAAATCCACAGGAACAAGCACATCACACAAATCATCCCTGTGGAAACCTAGAACACCAGGAATTATTTCTCTGTTCTGCTTTGGGTGCCCTGACCCCGAGGGGGAGCACTGACTCTGACCCCTCATTCATGGAGAAAGTTAACTGGACTTCGAGACAGACTAGAACCTGTAGAAAGACAATCTGTGCTGTTCTTGTGAGCCACAAAGGCTTCTGATGTAGGAAAGCCCCATCTCTCTCCTGAGGAAGAGCTCCAAGATTGTCACCATGGCGATGTGATGATGGAGAGAAAGTTAAAAGATCTGGACTCTGGCTAGCTCACAGAGTGACATGGCTCCTTGATCACCCACTGAGAACTTTGTTTCTTTCTTATAGCCAATGGAGCAGCTGCATGTGTCTGCTAGTGAGATGTAAATAGTTTGAAAAAGTATAAAAGCAACATGTTGCTGTAATAAATCTCTCTTGCAACCTTCTGATGGAGTTCGTGATACTTTGTGCTGTGTCACCTCTATAATGACATGAACCCACAAAAGTGTGTGAAACAGATTATAGAGAGCAGTTGTAGGTGCATCACTTGTGAGAAATTTAGGTTTTGGGATTTTTAGTGTTGTTGTGGATGAAACAAGATGAGGCACAGGGAGTCATCCTGGGTTTCTTCTTATGCTGCTTCTTCCTCCTTCTCCTTCATGGGTTTGGTGGATTTTGTAATTGGGCAGAAAAGTCCCATTGCATCTCTTTGGGATCAGTATTGGTTAAAAGGGAAAATAATCCAGGTGTCAATTCTTAATTGGATAGTTAGTCTTAAAGCCCTTGGAACAAGAAATTGTTGGCCATTTTGTGCCTTCTAATGAAAACTGCAGAAACTCACAGTAGTGAGCTGTTTACTGATAAGAAATAATAAACAACCTGAGTCCCAGCATGAATTACTGTCTCAAGTGCCTTCAATCCAGACCCAGAGAAACTGAAGACCAGTACCCCAGCAACTGGGACCCCCACACAGCCTCACAAAATATCCCTCAGAAATTTAAGGGCAAACTGTTGAGGACATCTTGAGTTAAGGTTGGTTGTTGTAATTGTATCAATGTGCACAGACACAAGTAATGAAGAATTCACTAAAGATTCAAGCTGTGGGAAATGAGCACAGTGTTCTGGGAAATGGCAGTGGAAACTGAAGCTGTCTTAGTCTTCCTCCCTGGGTACCTGCTATTGGACACTGCAGGATCACAGAATCCCAGATGATTTGGTTCAAGCGGCTTAAAGCCCTCCAGTGCCACCCCTCCATGGGCAGGGACACCTTCCACTGTCCCAGGCTGCTCCAAGCCCAAAGTCCAGCCTGGCCTTGGGCACTGCCAGGGATCCAGGGGCAGCCACAGCTTCTCTGGGCACCCTGTGCCTCCCCATCCTCCAAGGGAACAATTCCTTCCTAACATCTGATTGATATCTCTCCTGTCTTAACTTAAAACTCTTTTCCCTTGGCCTACAGCTGTCTGCCTGTGTAGATGGTGTAGGCAGTGTAGGTTTTGCTGTTTCATAATTGCTATATTTCCTAAATAACTTATCTTTAAAGTGTTTTTTTGGTACACGTGGCTAAAGCCAAGCATTATTTCAGAATCACAGAATCCCAGAAGGGTTTGGGTTGAAAGGGACATCAAAGCCCATCCAGTGCACCTCCTGCCATGGGCAGGGAACACCTTCCACTATCTGAGGTTGCGTCCAGGCTTCATCCAACCTGGTCTTGGACACTTCCAGGGATCCAGGAGCAGCCACAGCTTCTCTGGGCAGAAGAACTTACCCCCATGCTTCCAGTTCACAATCTTTTACTGCAGCCTCACTGCCGAGTTAAACAGAGCCCCGAATATCACAGGAACAACCACGCGCCACCTTCACTCACCACCTCCTCACCTCCAGCTGCAGGAAGACAGTTCTGGCGGGAATTCTCTGGCACACAGACAGTGTAGGAGGCTTGGTGAACACGGGGCTGTGTTCATCAATATCCAGCACCTTGATGGCCAGGGTGAGCGTGGAGCGCCGCGGGTCCACGGCGCCGTCGGTCGCCTCCACCACGAGCTCGTAGTGATCCCCAGCTCCCTGTTCAGCTTCACTTCCGTGTAAATGCTGCCGTTGGAGGTGATCCTGAACAGTTGTTGAAGTTGGCCAGACTGTAGTGGACCTGCCCATTAACCCCAGCATCTGCATCTGTAGCCTGAAGAGACAGCAGGAAAAACATGGGTTAATACACAAATGGCAAACTTCCGAGGGAGACGCCCACAGGAGAGAAATCAGGTGAGGCAGGGAAGGATTCTGCCAAATCTGTGATGTCTGGGGCAGCCTGCCTCTGTCTGAGCTTTGGCTGAAATAAAACATCCACAGAAACAATGGCTCCATTCCCAGTGACAGAACAGCCAGGCAATTGGATCCCTTCAGGAGAAAAGGCACATTCAGCTGTTCAGCCTTGGAAATTTTTGACAGGACAAGAGGACATAACCTGAAGTTGTGCCAGGGGAGGCTCAGCTTGGCACAGCCAGGAATTTCTGCATGCAGAAGGGTGCTCAGGCCTTGGCAGGGGCTGCCCAGGAGCTTTGCAGTGCCCAGCCTGCAGGTGTCCCAGGAAGGCTGGAGGTGGCACTCAGTATGCTCTGGGTTGGGATCAGGCACAGCTGGACTATCTGAGGTTTTCCTATCCTAAATGATTCTGGGATTCTATCCCTTGTTTCTCTGAACTTCAACAGAAGATGAATTTGATGCTGTGAGCCAAGCCCTCAGATAATTCTAATGCTGAAGGATCCTCAGGATTGGGTGGTGTCTGAGAGAATTTTTATTTTAACACTGAAGCAGTGTTTCATTGCTGCCAAATCCTTATGGAATATGAATTTAGATGAAGGATGGATGCAGACAGACAGGAGGGACACGTGAGTTAGAAATTTTCTTTCCACTTAACACATTTGTCACATTCAGTGATATTTTTATTGCTACTCTCTGAAGAACTACTTAAATTTCTGTTTTGCTCCTGTTCCTGTTCTTCAACCCAAACATTATCACATTTCATCCTATTCTTCTGTGCTCACAACAGGCTGATGATTGCACAGAAAACCACTTTGATTTCTTTAGTTGGCATCTTTGTTCTCACATACTGAACCAAGCCTCAGATTTCAGCGTCAGCCAAATAATTCTTGTTATCACATAATTATAGGGATGGAAAAATTAATAGGTTTTCATAGAGCTCTCAGGTTGAAATGCTGACCCTGTTATTTTGCCTCCTCTTAATTAAATTAGGGTGTGATGAACAAGGTTAGTAAATTATACAAAGGGCACTCTGCCCACTCTATTCTCATTTATTTGCCTTTATGAATGACATCTGTGAAGATCATAAGAGATTTGCACATTTTGTTTCAGAACAGTCACCGGGAATGCTTAATTCTGGTGATGGTGTTCATTTGTAAGGCTTGGTAATGAAACCATTTATCTTGCTTGAAATCAATTAAAAGTTAATTAAAATTGCTAATAAGGAAAACAATTACTGTGTTTCTTCCCTGCATCGTGCCCATGTGCTAAGGAGGTGTTGCTACAACTTCATTCTGACTGGTCCATAGGTACATAGCATCCTTCTAATCCACATCTGT
Source organism: Sporophila hypoxantha (assembly GCA_002167245.1). Taxonomy (NCBI): domain Eukaryota; kingdom Metazoa; phylum Chordata; class Aves; order Passeriformes; family Thraupidae; genus Sporophila; species Sporophila hypoxantha. The sequence continues at coordinate 378,862 of NDFG01000185.1, forward strand.
CAGCTGGATTTGCTTAATTTCAATCAATTCCATTCCTCTGTAGAAATAACAGATCTAAAACAACCCAAACAAACAACAAACCAAAAAGCCCAAAGGAATCTCCAAGAGTAATCTGAAATACGCCTATAATTGGAAACCGTGACAAAAAAATTCTCATGAGACAACAGTTTTGCATCAGGTTAGTTTGGAGGCATGTTTAGAATAGATAAACTTCTTGTTTAGCGAAAGGAAATTGGGCTCATCCCAGTGTGGAGGGAGGGGATGCTCCCCCTCTCTTCTGCTCAGGTGAGGCTCCACCTGGAATTCTGTGCACAGTTCTGGTGCCCCCAACATAAGGAGGGACATGGAACTGTTGGAGCTGGTCCAGAGGAGGCCATGGAGATGCTGAAGGTAGTGGAGCATCTTCCCTCTGGAGCCAGGCTGGGAGAGCTGGGAATGCTCAGCCTGGAGAAGGGAAGGGTGTGTGGAGACCTCACAGCTCCTTCCAGGGCCTGAAGGGACACAGGGGAGCTGGAGAGGGACCTGCAACAGCAACTGGAGGGACAGGACACAGGGAATGGGTTCAAACTGCCAGAGGGCAGGGCTGGATGGGATATTGGGAATTAGGAATTGTTCCCTGGCAGGGTGGGCAGGCCCTGGCACAGGGTGCCCAGAGCAGCTGGGGCTGCCCCTGGATCCCTGGCAGTGCCCAAGGCCAGGCTGGACTCTGGGACTTGGAGCAGCCTGGGACAGTGGAAGGTGTCCCTGCCATGGCAGGGGTGGGAATGGATGGGCTTTAAGGTCCTTCCAACCCAAACCAGTCTGGAATTCTGTGATTCAGTGAGATGGACAAGGTAGAAATGGACCAGCATTTGCGATGCAATGACACCATGGCCCTGTCTTCGAATCTCTACTGTTCCTTTTCTACTTTACCTCTTTTTATTAGTTCTCTCCTGTTGTTTGGGGATTTTTTATTCTGGTTTGAGGTTTTTTGGTCTCAGTTTCCATGGTGCCTGTGTCCCCAGTGACCTTTGAGGGCTGTGTTGCCTCCAGCAATCACAGCTGCTGGTTCTGCTGCCTCGTGTSAGGTAGGAGCAACCTCTGCAAGGCTGTGCAGACCCTTCTGCCTGTAAATACATCTGCAGCTCCTTTTAGGGTCTGCTGTCATCTGGTGGCCCTTTACCTACCAAAACTTCAGGACTCTAACCGTATTTTTGTGCAAATCACTGGGGCTGAGTTGTGGTGGAAAGCCTTGAGTGGGCACAGGAATGTGCTCTCACCTCTTTTTAGTCCTGCCTTTTTCTCCTTGGCTTTGGGACTTTGTTTAGSATTCAGGTGATACAGGAATGAACTYTTTCCTGGCTTCCCCCCACTTCTGTACCTGTTCACTCAGGGAATTCAGCCCAGTGTTGGTAATGACCAAATGGGATTAAATTTATTGGGATGTCACTGGTTCATGTTGTCAGGGTCTGGATAAATTCAACCAGGGCTGTTTTTTTTGAAACAGAACTTTCTGAAAGCTCCCCATTTCCCACATCTCCTGTTCCCTCACTTCCTGGCAAGTCTTGTACCTGTTGGTGACAGATCTGGGGGTGAAATTGGGGTTAAAATTGTCCATTTGGTACAAAGTGATGACTGCAAAGAGGGACAGAGAGTACCCACACCAACACCAAGTCCTTGTCCAAGGAGCTGCTTCCCACAGGCTCCAAGAGGCTCTGAGAAATTATTTCCATGTGGGAACAGTTGTGCACCCTTGAGACAGGATTCTTTTAGGGACCAGATTAAACCCTTTTTCCTTCTTATCCATAGAGAGAACATTATCTCTTTTCGAGTTTAGAGTGATAAAAATGTTAATTCTTCACCAGTGTTATGGTGGTATAATCCCAATTAGATAATTGGATTATACTGAATTATCTATTTCTGCATGGAAAGGGTGCTCAGGCCTTGGCAGGGGCTGCCCAGGCAGCTTTGCAGTGCCCAGCCCTGCAGGTGTCCCAGGAAGGGCTGGAGGTGGCACTCAGTGCTCTGGGCTGGGGACAAGGTGGGCACTGGGCACAGCTGGSACTCCYTGGGCTGGCAGGGATTTTCCAGCCTCAATCATTCAGGAATTCTGTGAGCCAAATCAGTCCTGCAGAACGTGGCAAAGGTGTTTCTGCCTAAGGATGTGCACAAATGGGTCCACAACATTCACAGTCATGTTTTATGGAACCCAGTTGCAAAGCCTGCCATGTATTTGAAAGTAATTTTAATTTCCTTTCCTAAACAAGAAGTTTATCTATTCTAAAACATGCCTCCAAACTAACCTGATGCAAAACTGTTGTCTCATGAGAATTTTTTTGTCACGGTTTCCAATTATAGGRGTATTTCAGATTACTCTTGGAGATTCCTTTGGGGCTTTTTGGTTTGTTTGTTTGTTTGGGTTGTTTTAGATCTGTTATTTCTACAGAGGAAATGGAATTGATTGAAAATTAAGCAAATCCAGCTGACAGATGTGGATTAGAAGGATGCTATGTACCTATGGACCAGTCAGAATGAAGTTGTAGCAAACCCTCCTTAGCACATGGGCACGATGCAGGGAAGAAACACAGTYATTGTTTTCCTTATTAGCAATTTTAATTAACTTTTAATTGATTTCWAGCAAGATAAATGGTTTCATTACCAAGCCTTACAATGAACACCATCACCAGAATTAAGCATTCCCGGTGACTGTTCTGAAAACAAAATGTGCAAATCTCTTATGATCTTCACAGATGTCATTCATAAAGGCAAATAAATGAGAATAGAGTAGGGCAGAGTGCCCTTTGTATAATTTACATAACCTTGTTCATCACACCCTAATTTAATTAAGAGGAGGCAAAATAACAGGTCAGCATTTCAACCTGAGAGCTCTATGAAAACCTATTAATTTTGTCCATCCCTCTAATTATGTGATAACAAGAATTATTTGGCTGACYCTGAAATCTGAGGCTTGGTTCAGTYTGTGAGAACAAAGATGCCAACTAAAGAAATCAAAGTGGTTTTCTGTGYCAATCATCAGCCTGTTGTGAGCACAGAAGAATAAGGATGAAATGTGATAATGTTTGGGTWTGAAGAACAGGAACAGGAGCAAAACAGAAATTTAAGTAGTTCTTCAGAGAGTAGCAATGAAAATATCACTGAGTGTGACAAATGTGTTAAGTGGAAAGAAAATTTCTAACTCACATGTCCCTCCTGTCTGTCTGCATCCATCCTTCATCTAAATTCATATTCCATAAGGATTTGGCAGCAATGAAACACTGCTTCAGTGTTAAATAAAAATTCCTCTCAGACACCACCCAGTCCTGAAGATCCTTCAGCATTAGAATTATCTGAGGGCTTGGCTTCCCAAGCATCAAATTCATCTTCTGTTGAAGTTCAGAGAAACAGGGGGATAGAATCCCAGAATCATTTAGGATAGGAAAACTTCCAGGATTCAGTCCAGCCTGTGCCTGATCCCAACCCAGAGCACTGAGTGCCACCTCCAGCCCTTCCTGGGACACCTGCAGGGCTGGGCACTGCAAAGCTGCCTGGGCAGCCCCTGCCAAGGCCTGAGCACCCTTTGCATGCAGAAATTCCTGCTGCTGGCCAAGCTGAGCCTCCCCTGGCACAACTTCAGGCTATGTCCTCTTGTCCTGTCAAAAGTTTCCAAGGCTGAACAGCTGAATGTGCCTTTWCTCCTGAAGGGATCCAATTAGCCTGGCTTCTGTCACTGGGAATGGAGCCATTTGTTTCTGTGGATGTTTTATTTTCAGCCAAAGCTCAGACAGAGGCAGGCTGCCCCAGACARCACAGATTTGGCAGAATCCTTCCCTGCCTCACCTGATTTCTCTCCTGTGGGCGTCTCCCTCGGAAGTTTGCCATTTGTGTATTAACCCATGMTTTTCCTGCTGTCTCTTCAGGCTACAGATGCAGATGCTGGGGTTAATGGGCAGGTCCACTACAGTCTGGCCAACTTCAACAACCTGTTCAGGATCACCTCCAACGGCAGCATTTACACGGCAGTGAAGCTGAACAGGGAGCTGAGGGATCACTACGAGCTCGTGGTGGAGGCGACCGACGGCGCCGTGGACCCGCGGCGCTCCACGCTCACCCTGGCCATCAAGGTGCTGGATATTGATGACAACAGCCCCGTGTTCACCAACGCCTCCTACACTGTCTGTGTGCCAGAGAATCTCCCGCCAGGAACTGTCTTCCTGCAGCTGGAGGTGAGGAGGTGGTGAGTGAAGGTGGCGCGTGGTTGTTCTGTGATATTCGGGGTTCTCGTTTAACTTGGCAGCGAGGCTGCAGTAAAAGATTGTGAACTGGAGCATGGGGGTAAGTTCTTCTGCCCAGAGAAGCTGMGGCTGCTCCTGGATCCCTGMAAGTGTCCAAGACCAGGTTGGATGAAGCRTGGAGCAACCTCAGATAGTGGAAGGTGTCCCTGCCCATGGCAGGAGGTGGCACTGGATGGGCTTTGATGTCCCTTTCAACCCAAACCCTTCTGGGATTCTGTGATTCTGAAAAATGCTTGGCCTTTAGCCAGGTACCAAAAAAACACTTTAAAGATAAGGTTATTTAGGAAATAATAGCAATTATGAAACAGCAAAACCTACACTGCCTACACCATCTACACAGGCAGACAGCTGTAGGCCAAGGAGAAGAGTTTTAAGTTAAGACAGGAGAGATACAATCAGATGTTAGGAAGGAATTGTTCCCTTGGAGGATGGGGAGGCACAGGGTGCCCAGAGKAGCTGTGGCTGCCCCTGGATCCCTGGCAGTGCCCAAGGCCAGGCTGGACTTTGGGGCTTGGAGCAGCCTGGGACAGTGGAAGGTGTCCCTGCCCATGGGATGGGGTGGCACTGGAAGGGCTTTAAGGCCCTTTGAACCCAAATCATCTTGGGATTCTGTGATCCTGGCAGTGTCCAATAGCAGGTACCCAGGGAGGAGAGCTAAGACCAGCTTCAGTTTRCACTGCCATTTTCCCAGAACACTGTGCTCATTTCCCACAGCTTGAATCTTTAGTGAATTCTTCATTACTTGTGTCTGTGCACATTGAATACAATTACAACAACACAACTTAACTCAAGATGTCCTCAACAGTTTGCCCTTTAAATTTCTGAGGGATATTTTGTGAGGCTGTGTGGGGGTCCCAGTTGCTGGGGTACTGGTCTTCAGTTTCTCTGGGTCTGGATTGAAGGCACTTGAGACAGTAATTCATGCTGGGACTCAGGTGTTTATTATTTCTTATCAGTAAAACAGCCTCACTACTGTGAGTTCTGCAGCTTTTCATTAGAAGGCACAAAATGGCCAACAATTTCTTGTTCCAAGGGCTTTAAGACTAAACTATCCAATTAAGAATTGACACCTGGATTATTTTCCCTTTTAACCCAATAACTGATCCCAAAGAGATGCAATGGGGACTTTTCTGCCCAATTACAAAATGCCACCCAAACCCATGAAGGAGAAGGAGGAAGAAGCAGCATGAAGAAGAAACCCAGGATGACTCCCTGTGCCCTCCATCTTGTTTCCATCCACAACACACTAAAAATCCCAAAACCTAAATTTCTCACCAAGTGATGCACCTACACTGCTCTCTATAATCTGTTTCACACTTTTGTGGGTTCATGTCATTATAGAGTGACACAGCACAAAGTATCACAACTCCATCAGAAGGGTGCAAGAGAGATTTATTACAGCAACATGTTGCTTTTATACTTTTTCAAGATATTTACATTCACTTAGCAGACACATGCACTGCCCATTGGRTATAAGAAAGYAACAAAGTTCTCAGTGGGTGATCAAGGAGCCATGTCACTCTGTGAGCTAGCCAGAGTCCAGATCTTTTAACTTTCTCTCCATCATCACATCGCCATGGTGACAARCTTGGAGTCTTCCTCAGGAGAGAGATGGGGCTTTCCTTATCATCAGGAAGCCTTTGCTGGCTCACAAGAACAGCACAGAWTGTCRTTCCTACAGGTTCTAGTCTYTCTRSAAGTCRAGGWAARTTTCTCRATGAATGAGGGTCAGAGTCAGTGCTCCCCTCGGGGTCAGGGCACCCCAAAGCAGACAGAGAAATATTCCTGGTGCTCTAGGTTTCCACAGGGATGGATTTTGTGTGATGTGGCTCTGTTCCCTGTGGATTTTGTGTGATGTGGCTCTGTTCCCTGCAGGCCAAGGACGCGGACCTGGGAGCAGATGTGAACTATCGGATCCGCACTGAGGAAGCCCGGCAGCATTTTGCCCTGAACAAGCACACGGGAGAGCTGTCGCTCCGGAAATCCTTGGATTATGAATCCTTCTCTGACACAGAGGCAACCTTCACCTTCCTCGTGGAAGCCTTCGACAGCAAGGGCACCATGCCACCTGGGCTGGCCACTGTCACCGTCAGAGTCAAGGTAAGGGGGTCACTCCTTAGGCAGCAGCATCCTCTCCCAGAATATCCCATCACCATGCAGGTGCAACACCAGCACTCTCTGCTCTCCTGCACCTCACTTACATGAGTCTTATTCCTGTCTCTTATACACATCTAGATGTGTATAAGAGACAGATATCCCATCACCATGCAGGTGCAACACCAGCACTCTCTGCTCTCCTGCACCTCACTTACATGAGTCTTATTCTATTCACACTTTGTAACAGCTGTAATTGCTCTCCCCGTGTGCAATTACGTGGTTAAATCCTGGATTTATGAAATCAAAGAACACCYGACACAAATTCAAATGTTTTGTCCTCTAGAATCTCTAAAATAATCTCTAATCTGAAATAAACCCCTCATGCAATTGTTTGCTGTGARGGTGTTCACAGGGGTCTTAGGATGAGGGAAGAGATGAGGATCTGACTCCACGTTTCAGAAGGCTTGATTTATTATTTTATTATATATATTATATTAAAACTATACTAAAAGAATAGAAGAAAGGATTTCATCAGAGGGCTAGCTAAGAATAGAAAAGGAATGATAACAAAGCTTGTGACTGACCAGACAGTCCGAGCCAGCTGGGCTGTGATTGGCCATTAATTAAAAACAACTACATGAGACCAATGACAGATGCACCTGTTGCATTCCACAGCAGCAGATAACCATTGTTTACATTTTGTTCCTGAGGCCTCTCAGCTTGTCAGGAGAAAAAATCCTAAGGAAAGGATTTTTCAGGAAATATCATGGCTACAGTTTGCAAAAGTGACARGATCACTTTTCAACCCACAAATTGTGATTTTAAGACCCACTGGGGTGTATTGAGTGCTGGCGTGGCACAGCACATCCTGGATTCCAGATTCTGCTGCTGGAAAATCCAGCTTTGCAAAGGAGCAGCCTGATTTAGTGTCTTGCACCATGAACTGCAGTGAGCCACAGCCTCACCTCAGGGTTTCAAGGACCTCCCATTAATGGGGTGCTGGTGTCTGTTTGGGAATGCTCCACAAATGGAAAATGTTTTATCTGTGACTAAAACACTTCCCCATCTTCATTTCCCTGTGTCCAAGAGGAGAGGAGAGCTCAGATGCCTTAATCCTACCCCTGGCATTCCCAAAGGTGCAGCTCTGTCAGTCATTCTGTCCTTTTGAGCAGTTGCTTGAGTTTCTGTGAACTGTGGGAGAGAAGAGACTTTAATTGCTCAGATTTTAGTGAAGGACCAAAAATTGTAGCAGGACCAAAAGCACAGCTCACAAATATTCAGTTTAAATGTGTCTGTGAAAAGCATTTGCCAGTCATAAGGGTTCAACCTGTTCTGTATCTGCAGGTGCTTGAATTGCTGCTTGGTTTTGAGTAATTCTGTTTGTCAGTCTCTACTGAGCTCACAATTCTTTTAGGACAGTAAATGTCTCCCATTAGTAGCTCTGGTGACAATGCCAGAAGGCTTCTATGATGCCTCTCTGTCTGCAGAATGTGTCAGTGTGAGGTGCAGGTCACCTGTTCCTGACTAATCTGTGCTTTTCCCCAGCACATTCCACGTCATTGGCAGGAAACAGCTTTTCCATCATTCCCTGAGCTGCTTCTGTTGGACTTTTACAGAGCAAGTTGCTCAAACCTCAAGGTTTTTTTTCATAAAAGAAACCTTTCCCCAGCACACTGAATTTTTGAAAGAATGGTTTGGGTGGGTTTGTTGGGGTTTTTTTTAAGGTTTTCATGTAGGATTGTGTTCAGAGAAAAGCTTTTGTCTGTTTGATTGTGTGGTTGATTGTATTAATTAATGTCAGGGAAAATTGCAGTTCAGCTCTGTGGCCTCAGTACCAGCAGCTTGTGTACATTCAAAGGAAGAAATAGGGAATTTAAGGAGGGGATTAATAGGATCAAAAATCAYTTTATGCTCTCTTGGAAACTCTTCRCACACATYAGCAACAAAATGGGAGKATGATGATGCTTTGGAGAGGCTGGAATACCAGGCTGGGGCCAGAAGTAACAACTTTGGAGTAAAAAGTGTTTGGCTGAGGACAGAACAGGGCCTGGGAGGGAGGACAAGCAGGGGATACTTGAAGTGAGAAAGAAAATAAATTCAATTTAAGGTGGGTGTTTTATACTCAGTGACAGGCTGAGTTTTGCAACAGATCAGGGGACATAATCAAATATTATTTAAATGCTGATGAAGATGGTGCTGGAGTGAGAGGTAGGACWGGGGAATTTTGAGTGGCACTTGAGAGAATGGAGGAGGACTTGTGGAAAAGCCAGATTTAATATCTCAATGTGTTGGGCAGATGTCATTAGCYGGCTTTATGTCAGGTGGCAGATATGTTGAATATTGGTCACAAGAGGTGTCTGGATGGTTTAATTTGAGCTTAAAGATGAACTTCCCAGAMACAGAATTCACAGGGGTGAGGGGAGAGGGTGGAGGGTGAAGGCAGAACCCTGTGCTGCCCCTGTTTGAGATGGGAGGGATCCTCAAGACACCTCAGAAGGCTGATCCAAGAGTCAGAGCAGCAGGAGCAGGGTGCAGAGCCTTGAAACCAAGTGAGAACAAGAACAGGCCACCCTTTCCCTCCCACTCAGCATCTTCTGCTCCTGCTGCAGGAACTGGATGTGTTTCCTCTGAGTACTTCCTGAGCCTTTCCCTTTATTTACAGGCTGGGCTTTGAGTAATTACTTTAATACAGGGTTTGAGAGCCCAAATAGGAGCTCAACCAAGTGTWGATGCCCCACAGCCCCCAACATAAGAGCACAAAATTGAACTAGAGGGAAGCAGAGGCAGTGCTGGGGCCAAGCTCATGTCACCATCACAGATCCAGCCCCTCCAACCCTGAGGACTTTATTTGTGTTATTACTGAGTTCTCCAGCCCTCTGGGGCTCCCACTGCTCTGCTCACATTTGTCATTTCTCCCAGCCCAGCTCTTCACTGCAAGCCCTGTAATTTTTCCTGGGTAATGGAATTGCGTTAAGCAGCTATGGATGTCTGATGGTGTCGTCCATCATTTGTGGGATATCCAATGGAATGAGCACACCCAGAGCCCCCTGCTCCCTGTGGCTGCAGGAGGGGGATGCACACTGGGCTGTTCTTTGGACTCTCAGCCCTTGGCATGACAAGTTACAAATAGTTTGTATTAACCTGCCCTGAACTAGGTCGGGGCACAGATTGCAGAGCGGGGCTTTCGCTGCAGGAGGAATAACTTCATCTGGACCCTCACGTGGGGATGGAGCAAGTTATTGGCCTCTGCTGCAGCCAAAAGGCTCCTTGCATTGTGAGGATGTCCTGGGACTGCTTTGGCAGAGAAAGCCAGAGGTGAATCAATGAATTCATGGAYTCATTTAATTGGAAATGACCTCTGAGACCACTGAGTGAAACCATTGAGGCCGCACCACTAAACTGTGTCCCCACGTGCCACATCCACACTTCTGAGCACTTCCAGGAATTGTAGCACCTCCTCTGCCCTGGGCAGCCCCTCCCAATACCTGGCCACCCTTTGGGTGAAGAAACCTTTCCTAATARCCAACCTGAACCTCCCCTGGCACAGTTTGAAGTTGTTTCCTTCTGTCCTGTCACTATTTTCTGGGAGAAGAACCTGATCCCCACCTGACCCAACCCCTCAGGGAGTCATAGAACAATAATCCTTTCATCCATTCAAGTATTTCCAAGGAGGAATAGTCRAAGTGGCCTTGATTTCTTCCCACCATCTCAAACACACCAAGATTTTTCTGTTTTCCCTGTTCTCAGGTTCCTTTGACTGCTTTCTTAGTGTTTCCCCTGAAGGTGCAAGAAGCCACGGGGTGTCTGGGAGGGCTGAGTTGGTTTTGCTACTTGTTGTACGCACAAGCATCCCCTCACATTCCAGATGATTCCCAGTAGTACTGGAAAAAGCAAAATCCTTGCAGTTCAAATTATTAGGATTTAGCATTTGGAAGAAGCTGTTGTGGTAATAGGGTTTGATAACAGAAACAGTTGCTCTTAAGTGAGTATTGCATTCCTAAACATAAATAATGAGAATTTCTGTGTCATGGGGCCTGTAAAACTTCTGCATATTTTATGTTGTGTCTTCCTCTTCTTATTACCAGCATTTTTTGGTATTARTTTGCCTTTTCTTGTTTGTAGAAGTGCTTTCCTTCTCTTTGTGGCTTGGGGATTGGTTTGCTTTGGAGTTTTTCAYGGACATTTTGTGGTGGAATGAAGCRYTTGTCACAGGTGAAGGATTCAAAGTGAGAGAGCAAAAAGAATAAATAAAAACCAGAGGGTTTCAGTTCTAACAATGCCAAAAAAATGAGGATGAGGAGGCAGTGAGGTGATTGAGAACTGGCTGATCACAGGGGTCGTGATCAGTGGCACAGGGTGTGGTTGGTGGCTGTCACTGCAGGTGTCCCCAGGGCTCAGTTGATCCCAGGATTATTTAAATTCTGGCTGATCCCAGGATTATTTAAATTGTTCATCAGTGATTGTGGAGGAGCAGCCCCAGGCACCAGCACAGGCTGGGGGGCAGCTCTGTGAGGAAGGACCTGGGGGACACCGAGTTGTCCCTGGGCCAGCAGAGTGTCCCTGGGGCCAAGAAGGCCAGTGGGAGCCTGGGGGCAGCAGGAAGAGCCACACAATAAATATCTTTTCCCATTTAAAGAACAGAGCAGCATCATAAAACTTACAGGAAGGGGAAAAAAAATCAGCTGGATTGACTCCAAAATATTTCTCATTTCTGGTGACACTAATGGAATAACAAGCCTGGGMTTGGGCTACACTGATGGTAAACAGATTTATTTCTTTCCTTCCATCTCAACTGATCAGTTCAATCATTTGCCAGTCATTTATTGCCTCGTGTATTCCACCATGAGTATTATCCCTTAATTTATAGGATGAGCTACTTTAGGGCCTGCTGAGCATTAAGTGGGAAAGAGATGCAGTTGTGCCATGGGAACAGGGCCCTGTTCTGTGCAGCTTCAGACAGAGCCCTGTGTAAAGCAGCTTGCACCCACTCACAGACAAAATTTAAGGGGCCACTTTGGCCATATCAGCATCACCACAAGGGTTTGAACTTGGTGTTAATTGAGGTATGTTCATTATGAGAGGCCAAGAGGATGGGAAGGGACTTGAAGTTCTTGGTACTCCAGTATCTGGTGAAATCAGGTATTTCATGGAATCCCAGAGTGGTTGGGTTGGAAAGGACCCTAAAACTCATCTCATTCCACACCCTGCCATGGGCAGGGACACCTCCCACTGCTCCAAGCCCCAGAGTCCAGCCTGGCCTGGGGCACTGCCAGGGATCCAGGGGCAGCCCCAGCTGCTCTGGGCACCCTGTGCCAGGGCCTGCCCACCCTGCCAGGGAACAATTCCTAATTCCCAATACCCCATCCAGCCCTGCCCTCTGGCACTGGGAACCCATTCCCTGTGTCCTGACCCTCCAGGCCCTTGTAAATTCTCTCTCTCCAAGGTCCTCAATCAATCATTGCTATCAAAGAGAATTTAATGCTGGACAGATGCAGAGATGGAGTTTTCAGGTTTTCAGCATAGAGAGGCTTCAGACAACAAATATTTGGAGCAAGTCCTGGGCTTTGTTCTGTGCAGAGCCCAAAGCCCCAGATGTGTTTTGCTTGTAAACAGGTAAATAATTGAAGATTACATCTGATGGCTTCRTAAAACACCTCTAACCCTTGCACAGAAGTGGATGCAGGACATGAGTGCAATCCCCAAGCAAAGGTTCAGGAATGGGGCAGTAAACCTCCCACAAAGAGGTTGTAAGAACTCATGAAATCACCTTTAAAATGTGAGGCACAATCCCACAAATGGGGCCAAGCTGCAGCATCTTAAAACCTTCCCCAGRTCACTGCTCCAGCCACATAAATCCAGGCTGCCATTAACTAAATCCAGGCTCCTGTTAACCATCAGACATGCTTCAAAATATGGAAATGGGAAATAGATTCTCCATATTTCTCACTTTCAAATACCTGGGCTGCCTATTTTGACAGTAAGGTAATAACAGATTTACGTATATAATACCTAATAACATATTTACAGATAACTACAAAGCAGCCTTTGTGTCACTGCTTCTCTGGCTYCAGATTTATTCTATTTTTATACAGATTTATTTACAAAACAGAGCAAAAGGCAAAGCATAACACCCCCAAAGCTGRCTCCCTACCATAGATACTCTTTATCTACAACTTTTTGTTGGTTTTGTTCCTCTTTGCTCCAGTGGGGCAGCACAAAAGCACTACAGGATCCTGACATCCCTCCCCTGCTCAAGATCAAGGATGAAGTGCAGAAAAACCACAATTTGGGAGGGATCCCACTTCCCCACCACATTCCTCCTTCTCTGAGCAGGACAAAGCTCATTCCCAGGGCTGGTATTTATAGGAAAAAAGATTGGTAGGAAACAAACACTGCCCTGCCTGCAAGGAGTATGAAAATGCTGAACAAAAATGTTGGGAAGCCAGACTGRCATCTGGGAATGGCAAAGAGGAGAAACAAAGCAGGAGGGGAGGGAAGGCACTAAGGGAGAAATCAATATGTAATTTAAAACTCATTAAGGCAGTCACTTGCTGTAATGCACTGATACTAACCCGGGTGCTCCCAGACAGGTGGGGACAGGCCAAACACAGYAAAATCCCTGAGGTGCAGCATTCCCAGCATAAAACAGCCTTGGGAATGTCACTGTACACAGGGAAATTCATGGTTTTTTGGTGTATGGGGACACCAAGGGACCTTTCATGCTTGTGCCCCACTAAGTTGGAAATGTAAATATTTAATACCTGGGTGTTAAACCTCTCTTCACTGCTCTGGGAAAAACTCCTTGGATTCCAGTCTCTGCCTCCAGATTCCCATGGAGTCATGGAATGGTTGGTGTTGGAAGGGACATTAAAGCCCATCCCCTTCCACCCCTGCCATGGGCAGGGACACCTTCCTCTGGACCAAGTGACATCTCCCAATTAATAACACACAACATTCAGTGAGTGACAGACTGGTCTGATTTGAACATACCACAAATCTAAAGAGGTTTCTACAGAAGAATAAACTTTAATTGGAAAAAATGTTTTGGTAGACATCTTGTTTTATAAAAGAAAAAGTAAAAAATAGAGTTTATTTTTAATGTCCACACAAACAGAAGCAGCTCTGGATGACCCTGCAAAATATCTGAGATATGTTTAGGTTTATATACAACTATATACATATATTGATGTATCCTTGCCTATCTCAGGCACAAGAATTAGTGCAAATGACCTTTTGTCTTTCAAAGYACATTCTATTTCCCCTTAATTTATTGGATATTAGAGGTAACAAACACCATCAAGCCAGAGCAGCTCATTCCTTTTGGAAAATGAGGCAAGCCTGSTGCCACAGGAGCAGGTGGTGTGGAATTCTCTGCTCTGTTCTCTTGTGGGGCTGTGTTTTCCTGCAGAATTCCCTTCAGCTGAGCAGTCCCACATCCATTCTTCTGTTAATCTTCAGCACCTTCCCCCTTCATTTTGTGCAGGGTTAATGGAATTGGGAGAGCCTGGCAATGGCAATCCCRATGGAGGGAGGGAGAGACTCAACAAAAACACTTGTGAATGCATCTGGAATTTTGCTGGAACTCCAGAACCAAACTCTARCATGTATAATTGAATCCTTTGGCATCCCTGGGGCAGGACTAGAATGGGATCCTGGGCCCAGAGTGGGTGCTGTGGTCTGGGGGAGGCTCCTTGAGGTTTTTSACAGCTGTGGATGTCCTTAGGGCTGTGATATCTTGTAGCCTTATAGAAGCTCCATTCTGGTTTTTTAGCAATAAAATAGCTTGGATTTTTGTTTTTGGAATCAGGTGTTGAGTGAGAGCTTTCTGTGGCTAAAGGTTTTACCAGAGGAACAGGATTTTTCCAGTTCATTGATAGCAAACCAGCCCTTTGCTTTCCCTAGAAAGGAGTTTCACAATTATYGGAACATTAAACGTGCCCCTGCAAGTCCCCAGACAGCAGGGAACTGTTAAACACTCCAGGACTGAACTGTGACTTGTGTTTTTTGCAGGATATGAATGATTACTCTCCAGAGTTCAGCCAGAAGCTCTACAGGGGAATGGTTGCTCCTGATGCAGTCAAGGGCACCGTTATCACCACGGTCTCGGCTGAGGATCGGGATCCCCCGGTAAGGAAAAGCTTCTCTCAATATTCCACACCCAAAAGGGAGCAAAATCGAACCCTCTGAAGTGCCCCAGCTCTCTCATCAACTCAGAGCATGAGGAGCTTCACAGAGGAGTAACTCCTACCTTTGTTTCATGTCAGCCTGGCTTTGCTGCTCAGGACAMGCTGCATTTCCAAGGCTGCCTGCAGGAGCTGGAAAATCAATGCTGCAGCTCCTGRCTGTCAGGGGGGCTTTAGGAAAACTCTTTATCCAGCTTCAGAGAGTGAGAGGAACAGGCAGGAAGGGGAGCTGGGCCTGTCTTTGGGGTAGTTCAAGAGGAAAGAACCCACAGCTTGGTGAGGTTGGCACTGTTTGATGTCACAGTCACGGTGCACTGACGCCGGCCAGGGGCTCTGTCAAATCTCAAATGGGATGGGGCTGCTGTGGAACGTGCCTTGAGCTGTTTTATTTTTCAGCATCAGTCTCATTCCATGGTTATGACAATGGGAAGATGCCAGCAGCTCACATCTCAGGCAGCAGACCAAGAATTTAATGTTACAACTCACTTTTTAAGTTGTTTGACCAGTCACACCAAGCAAAAGCACATTGACAGTAGTTCTATCCAAGCACTATAAGCACAGGTACCTTTGGTTAAACAATGCTTGCTTATTTTAAATACAATACCTGCTACTGAGCCTTAAAACACAATGCACAGGGCTCCACTATTAAGCTTCAACCTTCCTAATATCTTGCTAGATAAACTTTTCTGTAGCTTAGACAGTTATTCTAGACAAGCATTAATACACAGACCATTCTTCTATTTGTCCTTGATTTTCTACAGTTTAAATAATTTTTCTGCTGACCAATCTTATAGCTGCTGCTTAGCTCTAATCACAGTTCTGCTGCCTCTAGAGCCTGCCTTTTTCAACTTTCCCAAAACCCTCTGATTTTGTAGATTCCCACAGTGCACTTCCCAGCTGAGCCATCCCAGATTGGTGTGGGACTGCAGAGCTCCCCAGCTGCACATTCCACAGGCAATATTTG
Organism: Sporophila hypoxantha; assembly: GCA_002167245.1. Taxonomy (NCBI): domain Eukaryota; kingdom Metazoa; phylum Chordata; class Aves; order Passeriformes; family Thraupidae; genus Sporophila; species Sporophila hypoxantha. The sequence goes on from NDFG01000185.1 coordinate 394,377, forward strand.
TGCCCAGGGCATTTAGTTTGGGGATAAAGTTTATTTTTATCCCTGTTTTTTTTTCTGCTGCTCCCTGGTGAAGCCCTCGAGTGACACAACTGGGRGCACACCTCTGACTCAMGGCCTGTTCTGAAGTTTGAGGTCAATTTTTGTCATCAGAGCCTGATGAACATCAGTGGCCAGATGATCCTCTGAGGATAGGAAAAGGCAGAACTATTCTACCAGWCAGGTTTAATTTTTAATTGCCAGTGTTTGGCATAAGAAGGAGAAAAATCCTGAGGGGGAACAGTTCAGYGGGAATGTGCCCTGCACATTAAAAGCTGATGAAATGCTTGGACACAAATCAGGTACAGCTTAGCTAAATGTGGTTTGATTGGGGCTTAGGCAGCTTCTATTTAACATTAAATACATGTTGTTGCCTTAAAATGAGATATTTTGGCCCCTCTTTGCCCATTCGGATAAAAGCTCCATTTTATAATTGCTGTGTCTAAGTTTTGAAGACTAAGAYATCACTGAGGGGAAACAAAATAGTTCTGATTAAGGACATTTATAATCCTCAGTCCTGTGCAATCAGCATTTCCAGTGCAAAGTTATTTCATTTTTCATTTAACAACCCCAAACCCTACTGAACGTTTTGTGACATTTTTGTCACTATCACATGAACACCTGTTGATGTTTATGGAGATTTAAAAATGAAYTTACCCTGAAGCCTCTAATAAATGCAAGGGCCATAAAAGTCAGCCAGCTATGGAGGAAAGCTTTTAAAGGAGGTTTGGAAAGGAGTTTGTTATTTTAAAATAATGGCTGGTAGTTTTGTCCCTCATCTTTTTTATTTTAAAAGTAAAACTACCAGGCATAAATGGCTGTTTTTCTTTTTCTGCCTGAGCCAGCCTGTGCCACTGGAAAAATCTTTATTTATTTGAAGCTGGCTTTGACATTAAATGATGTCACAAAGCATTTGATGTGAATTCACTGGAAATTTGGTTTAAAAGCACACAACCTTTTCTCTGCTCAGCAAGGGGACCTTGCTCTAAACTTGCCTTAAGGGATGGAATATTCTTAGTTATCATCAATACTTTACTTGTGTGGTTTGGGGGATTTAAACCTGTTGGAATCTTATTTGCAGGTTGCTAATACATTTATTTTATCAGTTCAGGGAAAGAAATAAGTATCTATTAAAAAAATAATTGTAGCTTTAAAAAATGCCTGTTTATAAGAGCCCAACTAATTTGAAGTCTCCAAGCTTAACTTTTCCTGTTGTTATTTTGCAAGTAATGTGTGTAATTCCCATATCCAGAATAAAAGCCCAGCCAGATTTTTCCATCATCTGCAATAAAAGCTTTTCAGACCTAATCAGCTCCTCAGAGYCAAGCATTGTTTTCAGCAAATCCCAGCGTTGTCAGATGAATATGGATGCTGTGAGGATCCAGCTGGAAAGGCTCAGCACCTGTGTGGGATTTCTCTGCAGATAAGGCAAATSTGAATTTTTCCAGGAGCAGAAGAGCAGCTTTGGGGGAAGGAGGAGGAGCTGGGAATGGTGGCAGTGGAGGTGGGCTCTCCATTTCAACCAACAAGGATTCATTTAGGTGAAGCACAAGAGGGTGAAAGACACCTGGGACGTTGTTTTATGTGTGTATTTCCTAAATTATTTAGGAATTTATAGCTTATAGGGGTAAGAGTGAGCTTTTACTGTTAAATTCATCCAACAGAACTTCATTTATTGGAGATGGAGAGGAAAGCATCTCTTGGTTGTATTTTAAAAAATCCTCCCATCAAACCTTCACACTGTGAGTTATTTACAACTCTGTGTATCTTCCARGTGTATCCATGTGAACAAATCTGAGGGTGAAAATGTGGGATTTGCTTAATTTAACTGGTGCCTAAAACCTTAGGCTATCATTAGAATGTACTGTTGATAAGAGGATGGGTTTTGCTGCAAAAACCATGCAAATTTCTGATTATTATGGAGAGTTGCTCAGTTAAAACAGAAATAATTTGTGCCAGAGTCAAGCACTTGCTCAGAGATACTTTGCAATGTTTTTATTTCAACCTGTGGATTTCAAAGTGGTCAAAACCTCTTGGCCTGAAGGCATCAGAGGCCTCTGATAGTTATTCTTCAGGTCCTTGGTGAAATGTCAATTAAAACATAAAACCCAGAGCTTTTCTCTAAAGGCCACAGCAAGATTTGCAGGGCTGTTTTGAGTAAATGTCACTTTAAATTCTTACCAGTTGCTCCTTTCTTTTCTTGTTTTAATTCTCTTTTTATTTGCAGCGACTGAGAATGTAAATTATGTTTTAATAGCTACTTTTACATGTGTTATAAARTTGAAACATCCTTCTGGTCATTGAAATCTGMGAAGTTTTGCCTGAAAACTTGGATTTCATGAAATTTGGTGAACCAACATTTTGTCCTTTGGTTGTTTGGAACAACCAACACTAGTTTTTTTTACATTTTTAAAGTAGTAARAATTTATATAAATACATAAATAATTTATATAAATACATAAATAATTTTTCAAATTACTTGGTGCATTCTCAAGTTGCTCACCCTGCCTTTCCCAGAGGAATTCTACCTAATTCCAGGTATAAGCAGGAAATATTAAGCAAAAAGCAACAAAACCAGGCCAGAGGGAATGATGGGAACAAAGTAGAGCCATGGCTGCCAAAGAAAAGCTTGGAAACAGCTTCAYTTCTTTCTAAATAACTGGTAAACCTTACAAGAATAAAAAGCCTTGATTTTAAGCACATTGCAACAGGAATTGTTGAGGCAGCTGAGCATCTTTTCATGTGAATAATCCCTTTAATTGTGAGTTCTCCCTCACACATCAGCTTGAGCTTCCTTTCCAGAGGTGGTGTCCAGCTGCAGCCTAAGGAATTTTCCAGTTTTTGGGGTTTTTTAGTCCCTTGGTGTGGGTAAGTTTAGGCTGTTGGATGCTGTGAGCAGGACAAGTGGTGAGCCCCGTGCAGGGAAGCTCTGCTTCCGGAACACCCCTGGAATTCCAGGTGAGCAGGAGCACCCACACAGCCTGGGCTGGATTTGGGCTCCCAGAGCAATCCCCAGCTGGCTTTGCCTGGCTGCCCACAGTGGGAACAGAAATGGGAMAAAGCTGAGACACAGGGAGCAGGGGGAGGTGTCCCTGCCTGGGGAAGGGGTTGGAAGGAGATGATCTTCAAGGTCCCCAAGTGCTCCAAGCTCCAGAGTCCAGCCTGGCCTTGGGCACTGCCAGGGATCCAGGGGCAGCCACAGCTGTGCCAGGGCCTGCCCACCCTGCCAGGGAACAATTCCTTCCCAATATCCCATCTAAATTTCCCCTCTGTCAGTTTGAAACCATTCCCCCTTGTCCTGGCACTCCATCCCTTGTACAGAGTCTCTCTCCATGTTTCCTGTAGCTCCTTCAGGCCACAGTTTGGTCACCCCAGAGCTTCTCCCCTCCAGGTGAGCACCCCCAGCTGTGCCAGCCTTTCCTCCCAGCAGAGCTGCTCCATCCCTCTGCCCATCCTGGTGCCTCTCTCCAACAATTCCATGACCTTCCTACGTTGGAGGCACCAGAACTCCAGGTGAGGTCTCACCTGAGCAGAGTAAAGGGGGAGAAGTACCTGTATGAAAATATTTCAAGTCCTGCTTTGCTTTAGTTAACACAAARGTGCTCAGATTTGGGTTCTCTCAGATATTTCCCAGCTTTTTCAGGGAAAGATTCCAAAGGCTGGACAAAGCTAGTGCCTGGGTCAGTCACCTGCACTTCTGGATGCTGCTGGCACAGGCTCCAGTGCTCCAGGCAGCACCTACTGCCAACCATCTCTTTTTTGGGCATTTAGATCATCCTTTGTAGCTGAAGAAATCATCAGCCTGGATTAGTGTTGGATAAATCCCTTGGAGACAAGGAGAGTTTTCTTCCTGGTGAACATTTTATGCCTCACTGAAGRGGCCTGGTAATGAGAGATGAAAAAATGGTTCTGAGTGGTCTCAAAGCTCTTAATCCTCCAAAAATGTGGGCAGGAGAGCACCAGGAGCTGTTTGATAAATGCTCAGTTTATTTATCAGAGGGGATTCCCAGGACTGACATAAAAAGAAGTGTTTGTTTTTCCTGTATATCCCTTTTTTGATATGGGTTATCACTGTAAAAGCTGGGATATTTCTGCCATGGGCAATTCCCTTCCATATCCTGCCTTTTTTTTTTTTTTTGATTGGAAATGTTAATAGAAACAGATGCAGAACACTAATTTTAATGAGCAGCCAGCTTCCAGAGCTCCAGAACATTGCATTTAATGCTTTATCCATTCTCCCAACACCTCCTGAGGCTTTCCTTCAGTGGAGCCCTTTTGTCAAATTGGGAGTAATTGTCCTTTTTGTCTTCCATGCACTCACTAAAAGTAACAGGCMATGAGATATTCAATTAAAGATTTCACTGCATTTTAATTGGAGGTAAAACCATTTTCAGGCTGGCCAGACCTTGATCTTTTAAAAGCTTTTCCTGTGGAATTTCAGTGATATGGGACCCATGCTGCAAATTCCAGGAGTTCCTCAAGTAATTTTATCTCAAGGCTTTAAAAGTTGATGGGGTTTTTTGTGTTCAACTTGTGAGAYTTAAAAATTCAGAATTTCCAGCTTTAGCAATTCAGAATTTCAGGCCCTCTTGTTGAGTTACCTACTATAAAGAGTAAAATCCTTCAAATTTTYGGGTTGATATGAATGAAATTAAGGTGAATTTACATGAGTGCACCATTCCCAACCCTGGTGTAAGACCCACCAAACTCATCCACCTGCTCTGGGCTGCCCCATCTTCCATGGCTGCTTTGAGTAAGTTACAAAAACCAGTAAAAAGTAAGTTACAAAASTAAGTTACAAAAACCTGTAAATTTGGAGAGTTTAGCACCACTTTCTAATTTTTTCCATGGCACTAGCTTTACAAAACGTTCCTTATTGAACTCCTTATTATGCAAATTGCTCAGATTTCAGTTGAAATCTGCATATGGAGATAATATATGGGGATCAATCTGGGAAATAAGTCTGTGTTCATGATGCTGCCATTCCATACTGGTCCTTAGGGGTGAAATCCAGGCACACCTGGGATCTTCATCTGTCAACTTCAAATGAAAGTGAAACCCATTTTTCCCCATTCTTTCCTGGGCCAAGAAATTTTGTGTCTGTAACCAGTTTGAGTCCCAGAGTGGTTGGGAGGGACCTTAATTTCTGTGTCAGAAATAAATGGCATTTTCCCCAAGCAAATGGAATTTTAAGGAATCATGCAGCCATGGAAGAAATAATTGGAGCTGGATGAGCTTTTTTTAAAGTTTCATGTTAGTCCTGAATCTCAGGGAAACTTTGGAGAGAATGAATGTGGTTCCTGCCAAGCACAATCCTTGCTCTGTGGTTTATTTGGGAATATTATCAGCTAAATTCAAGTTTTGCTGCAGACATAATAATGRATCTAAATTAATTTAGAACAGAGGCAAAAGATGATTAATATTTCAGATAATTAAAACTCGCTTCTAAATAGATTTCCCTGGGAAATCTCTCTGGAGATCTTTCTAATTACATCYGTGCCAAAATGCCATAAATAAAAAATAAATCCTGGTTTTGTTATTTTTCTGAAGTGACAGGAGCAAAGTGTACTTGATAATCACATCAGGAACAACAATAACCTGATGAGATTTTTGTTTATTTAATCACAAATTACCTGGTGTGAGGAGCTTTAATGATGATGAGGATTCTTTGTCTTCCAAGCAAGTTTAAGGCCATTACTCCGAGCCCAAATAGGRTGGATTTCAGCAGGTAATTTGCTCTTAATTATAACATTGAAGAAAAATGACTGAAGCAGGGAATGCCAGGGGGAAAGTTGATAATGAACTCTGCTATGCCGTGATCCCAGAAATTTCTCACTTTTTCCAGGATTTGCCCTCTGTAGCATGTGTGAAGTGCTTTCAACTATGAACACAATCATTTATTAATTTGCTAACCACTGGAACATGCCTGGCAGACCCATTTGGGATGATTAAAGTTGCTGATGGCCTCATAAACCCTACCCAAGCTGGAATTCCTTGGAGAGCTCCAAGAGGCAATGCTCAAATGACTTGTGTTGGATCAGCAAAACATTGATAGCATTTAGTGAGCTCAAATCACTTTTGRAGCCATTTCTATTGCTGTTTACAAAAGGAAATGTTCTGTTTCCATGTAGTTTGTGGCTGGCATGGGACAAGGAATATATTCCCAATCCCAACAAAGCACATTATTGAAMACAGGTAAAAATCAGCCATCCACCATTAATGATGTTTTGGCTGTTTAAACACAACATAAAGGTCAAAGCCTGATCTGAGCTTGAGACTCAGAGGCATTCAGAAAATTAAATCATGCTGTTGCTAGGACAMAAGTGAATCTGAATCTACTCCCAGATATATTTAGGAAATAATTTCATTGGAATTTTGTAAAATTTCCCAAATCTCTGCATGACCAGACTTTGGCATGCTGGAAAACCATTATTCAGATATTAGTGTACAAATAGGATCAGAGGGAATTTGTCCTAGACCCCCTAGCGTGGATGAATCAGAGGGAATTTGTCCTAGACCCCCTAGCGTGGATGAAGAGGCAGATGAGACATCCTACGAGTAGCTGAGGGAAGTCTTCCCATTGCAAACTCTGTTTTTTATGAGGGACTTCAACCTACCAGGTGTCTGCTGGAAATGAAACCCTGCAGAGACAAAACCCTACGGGAGACACAGAGAGAAAACATCCAGGAGATCCAGTTCCCCTGGAGTGTGTGGAGAGAAAAGGGCCAAAGACAGCCCAAACTTCTCTGGCTACAGCCATTAAAGACAATAAAAAATGTTTCCATYAATGTATCAGCAATAAGAAGRGGGCMAAGGACACTCTCCATCATTTATTGGATACCAGCAGGCCCAGGCAGGGCCCYTCCCCCTGTGCTGGCACCTCAGATTTTGGGCTCCTCCTGGSCAGAGAGCCCTGGAGGGGCTGGAGCGTGTCCAGGGCAGGGAACGGAGCTGGGGAAGGGGCTGGAGCCCCAGGAGGGGCTGAGGGAGCTGGCAAGGGGCTCAGCCTGGAGCAAAGGAGGCTCAGGGGGCCCTTGTGGCTCTGCACAACTCCCTGCCAGGAGGGGACAGCCAGGGGGGGTCGGGCTGTGCTGCCAGGGAACAGGGACAGGACAAGGGGAAAGGGCCTCAAGCTGGGCCAGGGCAGGCTCAGCTTGGCCAGCAGCAGGAATTGCTGCATGCAAAGGGTGCTCAGGCCTTGGCAGGGGCTGCCCAGAGAGCTTTGCAGTGCCCAGCCCTGCAGGTGTTCAATAAAGACATAGCAAGTGGGACATGGGGACACTGTGACACACCCAGGGGTGCCTGGGCCTGGTTCTTGTAACCAAGAATCTGAACCATTGGGAGGGTTCCTTATGGAACTGTTTAAAATCCATCTGCAAAACAGCCTTTTCTTTACCCACTGCTAAGTTTCTTAAACTTTAAACGAGTTTTATACAAAGTCAAAATATTTTTGAAAGGTATTTTAACCAGCCTGAAGCCATGCCCATCTTGTGTTTAAAAATTTCAGTTTTTATAAAACACTTCTGGGTTTAAGTAGGTGGGGGGTTCAGTCCTTTTCTTTCCAAACCTCTGGTGATTTTTCCTCCTGGACCTCTCTGGTGTCATGGAAGGTGTTTGGGGGGGATTGAAGGGGTTGCTCAGTTTTGAGGAGGACAAACAGCAAGTATTGCTTGATGGCCTTACCAGTGTTACACTTGAATCCTTCAGGAGSTGTTTAAAACCCCAGAAATCTCCAYTTTGCCTCTTTTTGCCTTCCAGGGCACCCCAGCGAGTCGGGTTCACTACAAGGTGGATGTTGTCCAGTTTCCCTACAGTGCCAGCATTTTTGATGTGGAGGAAAACTCTGGACGTGTCGTCACCCGAGTGAACCTCAATGAAAAGCCCAGCACAGTGTTCAAGGTACAAATTCTGCTGCAGTGCCACAAAATATTCCCTGGATTTGCTAGGATTCCTTTCACCATCATGGTTCTCCTTTGTTTTTTTCTGTTCCATAGATTGATTCCAGAATCATTAAGGTTGGAAAAGYCCTCCAAGATCAAACCCAACCTTTCARTGGATTTCCATGCAAAATTTCACTTCTGTTTGTTCTTTTGTTTCCATCTTTTTCTCCTGGCATGTGTTTTATGCCTTTGTGATTTCAGGAATGTCTTGAAGGATYTGGTTGCACCTGTTGGGAGGGTGGGGAAAACAAGGAAGCAGCTTGAGGAACCCTCATATTTCCCTGTTCTCTTTCAACAGGGCTTTTGGGGAGAATTTGGGGAGAACTTTGTAAGAAGAGCTAGATGTCTTGTAAATAAAGTTACTGCATAGCTGGGTAGTTAATGAGTGTTTTAATGTGAAGATGTTGATTTTAAGGAAACCTAAATTCCCATTTTGTTGTCACTGGTCCTAAAGATTCTGGAGTGAATGAGTGTGGATTAAGGAATGATTTTAACCTAAATCAGTAGAGCATCTGCCCTTTAAGATCCATGAAGAGAGCGGATAGTAAAAAATGAAAACAGAAGTGGGTCAGTAAGGAAAAAAAAATATCCATAATATCTTAGGTTGGATGTAATTTCCCTACTTGGAAACTTCCTTACACTCATTAAGGTGGGGTTTTTTCTTCTTTCAGTTACTTATTTCTGAAATTAGGGTTAAAGAGAGGTTTATTTGCTCASCTTCCATTYTGAGGAAGAAAGCTGTCCACTGTTTTCCACTCCTGAGGTCCCATCAAGGGCTACTTGAGCTGGAGCKGTCCCTGGTTTAGGACAGTGCTAATTTAAGTCCTTTTAAATTTCTAATTYATATAATAATACCCAATGGGGAAGAGGATTTTTTCTTGGTTAACATCACCAAGAGTGGAACTTTTCTGTTACTTGCTGGTTTTACTTCTTAGTATTTATTTTACTTCTAGGACTTATTTCCYAAACTGGGATCTCTCCCACACTGTTTCATATCAGGGCAGTAAATGYGACATTCAGCAGGGAATTACTTTTCAGAAAATGTGGATTCTTAGAAAAAAACCACAGAGAAGACTCCAGAAATCAGTGATGGGAACACTTGGAGTTGGTATTTGCTTCAAGACCACTGGGCTTGTGCCTGCTGCTGAATCCTCTGGGAATTTTTCCAGTCACTGTTTAACATCTGGATGATTTCTGCAATTATATCTTGCACTGAAAAAAAAAAGGGTTATTGTGGAATAGCTTGGACTGGCAGAAATGAGTTGAAAATGTTGTGCTAGAATGAGGTACAGACCTGCCTCGGGTAGCAACCTCCAGAAATAAGAAAAAATTCAGGAAGAAAACTGGAAAAATGCCCATTGCTCCTTCTTCAGTGGGCTGGAGTCCACACACAAGCACATTTCATGTGAAAGCTAAAAACAAATGAACCTGCCTGTGCCAGCACAAAATCATGAATTAAATCATCAAATAGACATGAGAAAAGGTTTTTAAAAATCAAAATATTAATAACAGGTCTCATTTAAGAGAAGGTAATTTGGTTTTGTCCACGTTTGAGCTTAGAGCATCTCTTTTCTGCAGAGGACTTTTCGGAGGTGGGTAGGAAGTAATGTTAATTTTTTTTATTCTAATATGATCCCTTGGTTCTAGATATTAATGTCAGCAACAGKTAATTGTCACCCAGGGCTTTTCCTGTTTGTTTTATTGGGAYTTACAGAATCATTGAGGTTGGAAAAGCCCTTCAGGATCATCAAGTCCAACCTGTGACCAATCCCCACCCAAGCGCTGAGTGCCACATCCAGGGGTTTCTRGGACACCTCCAGGGATGGGYACTCCACACCTCCCTGAGCAGCCCATTCCAATGWTTAACAACCCTTTCCAGGAATAAAATTCCTCCAGTTTACTGTGTTTCTGTAAATTTTCCAGCAGAGGTTCAACCTGAGGATGGCTGTCACCGTTTCCCTCCATGTTTTGTTCTTACGCCGCGTGTGACTTGCAGCAAAAGAAAATCACCTCTGATTTTTTAGACCCTGCAAGTACCAGAGTTGSTGAAAGTCAGGATGAAAAATGTTCTTTTGTGTAGTCAGAGCCTGATTTTCTGTGTRGTTTGTAGCTGGTGGTCATTGCCTACGATGATGGGGACCCAGTGAAGTTCAACACCACCACGGTGGAAATTGCGGTGCTGCAGCCCTCAGTCATCCCACGCTTCACACAGGATGAATACAGGTAAGGGGTTCATTCTTTCACCCRAAAACTGGTGTTTTTAAAGCCAAAATGAAGTCCTGCTTGAAGGCTAGTCTGAAACAGAACTACAAAAATACTCTGTTGTGGTGGAYTTTTACTGTCTGAGCAGGTTGTCCCCAGTTGGAAAGATCTGGGCTGATGGTGATGGTGAGGGAAGATTTGCTTGAAATTTTCCCCTCAGAAGTTGTTGAAAATACCAGTCACTTGAATAAACAAATTTCATGTCCTGGAATTTGGGTTAGGATCACCAGGGCTCMAGGTTAAGTTTCCTGGAGTGTGTTTTGACCCTCTACACCATTTTTGTGGGGCACTTTTTGATCCTCTACACCATTTTTGTGAGGCATGGGAGGACTCAGACCCAACCTRTTCAATGTTAGAAGTGCAGGTGATGGTTAGTATCACCACAGAGACATGATTTCATATATTTACCCTCTGACAGTTCATTATCATCGACCTCAGTGTCTTAAAATTGATCAAAAGCAAACCAAAAAGRGGGCTGATTAGTTTGATAATTTTGTAGCAGAGAATGTGTTCATGAATTTGACATCTGTACAATAWTAGGAAGGGATAAGATCAGGGCAAGCAGCTTCAAGATATCAAGAAATTGCAAKYTATTCTCTCTATGCCYCTGTAGTCACATAATCAGCAGCAGAATGTAGTGGGGTTTGTACAGATATTTCCAAATCCAAGGACTGCAGGGAATCAGAATCAGAAATTGAATATAAATTGTCTTCAGTAAGCCTTTAAGGATGGGCTTGTTCAGCTATTTAAACAAGTTTAGACAAAAAATCATTATCTGTGCTGTATTTGTCCTCATGATTTGAGTATTAGCATGTTTCCCACTTAAAGAAATGAAAAACAGTAAAAATATGCCTCTCTTCTCCTAATTTTATATTTAACTTGCAACAAATATGAAATCTGAAGGACCAGTGCAAAATMACAAACTCTGCATTTGATAATAATCCTTTGCTGAAGGGTTTCTCTCTGGAGAGAAATTGTTCCTGCTGCTCCCTGCAGTTCCTGAGGTATCTCCAGAGGTGTGCAGTGTTTGCTGCATTACTTTGGGTAATACAGAAAATAAAAACATGTCCATTTGTGACTGGAATTTCAGATCAAGGCAGGCAGGTGTCTTTTGGAGCAAACTTGCTGTGGAGCAAGTCCAGAGAGGGCTCAGAAATTGCTGAGGGGTCTGGAGCAGCTCCCCTGTGGAGCCAGGCTGGGAGAGCTGGGAATGCTCAGCCTGGAGAAGGGAAGGGTGTGTGAAGACCTCAGAGCTCCTTCCAGAGCCTGAAGGGACACAGGGGAGCTGGAGAGGGACCCTGCAACAGCAACTGGAGTGACAGGACACAGGGAATGGGTTCAGACTGCCAGAGGGCAGGGCTGGATGGGATATTGGGAATTAGGAATTGTTCCCTGGCAGGGTGGGCAGGCCCTGGCACAGGGTGCCCAGAGCAGCTGGGGCTGCCCCTGGATCCCTGGCAGTGCCCAAGGCCAGGCTGGAGCAGCCTGGGACAGTGGAAGGTGTCCCTGCCCATGGCAGGGGTGGCACTGGATGGGATTTAAGGTCCCTTCCAACCCAAACTGCTCTGGGATTATGAGATTTCTGAGCCTGCCTTGATCTCCAGTTCTATCCCAGGAGCTGGGAATGTTTTTTCACCACAGCGAAGAACTCTTGCAGTACAAAGTGACTTGAAGCCCATAATACCTTTTGATGACAACAACCTGAATAAGCCAGGTTATCTTTGTGTCCCTGTGAACTCTTCAGGATTATCTGGACAGCCTGKTTTCCCTTTCCAAAGCACAGCTCCATTGCTAGGAAGTTCTTTGCACAGTGCTAAGAAGCTCTTAAAATCTTTTGGGGACAGCAAAAGCAGTTATTCATTTTCCTCTGAGTCAAAAATGGAATTAAAACAACCCCAGAAGTTTCTGATTCAGCTCTGAGACTCTCAGATATTTGGGAGCAGGACTAGTGTTGGTTCCTAAGGTTTRCAGGGACTGTCACACTCTGCAGGCTGTGCTTTGTGTTTGGGTTGTTGACAGTGATGCAAGCTGGAGCTGGCAGGTGTCACAGGCCCTCGTTTCCAGTGACATGGGATATCTTTAGGGTGAAAGGCAGCACAGAGCAATGGTTCCCCTTGCAAAATTGAAAGCTGCTGGATGTGGGTGCTTGAATTTCAGATGGATTGAGAATTAGTGGCTTTAGAGTGGATTAGTATTGATCTTTGTCTAATTATCATAATCTGGGTGATTCCAGTGCTGTTCTGGAGCTGGTTTACAAACTTCCTCCCTGTGTATTTAGGGAAAGATCAGAGTTGAACAGTTTTACAGCATAAAGCTGCAGCCTGTGCTACAAAATCAAAAATAAATACAAAAMAGAGAAAGAGCAGATGGCATGAGCAGAAAGGGAGATGAAAGTGCCACTCTGCCTTGAGCTGACCTGCAGAGCCTGGCAGCTCTGCCAAAGGAATGCCAGCACTGCTTGGAGCCCTCTTCACACCCAGGGAGACTTTGATTGATCATTATCTGTGTTCAGAGTGACTTCCAGAGGAGGCACCAGTCAAGTGCATGAAGGCAGAGTGGTGTTTATTCCCTGGCTCTCCCTCTGCATTATTGCATCATTTAGGGTAAATTAATTGGTCTCTTTCCCCCCCACCTTCTTTGTTTGGATTGTAAATTATTCTGGAGACTTCTAAACACTGCTGTGCTCTCCATACTGAACAGCAAAGGGCTGCTGAGGGCTCTGAGATCCAGCAAATATAGAATGGAGCAGATGATTTACAAAAAGTGGGGAATAAAATACAGTTCCTTTGTGAGGAACTGTGKGAGATCCCACCTAAAGTCCATCAGAAGGGATCTTCTGCATCCTTGGCTCCTCTGGAGGGGACTGGCAGGAAAAAGCCTGTCACAGACATATTTTCTGAAAAATCCTTTCTTGAGGATTTTTCCTCCTGAGAAGCTGAGAGGCCTCAGGAACAAAATGTAAARAATGGTTATCTGCTGCTGTGGAATGCAACAGGTGCATCTGTGATTGGTCTCATGTTGGTTGTTTCTAATTAATGGCCAATCACAGTCAYKTMGCTRGGACTCTCTGTCCYAGACTCAAGCCTTTGTTATTCATTCTTTTCTATTCTTAGCCAGCCTTCTGATGAAATCCTTTCTTCTATTCTTTTAGTATAGTTTTAATATAATATATATCATAAAATAATAAATCAAGCCTTCTGAAACATGGAGTCAGATCCTCATCTCTTCCCTCATCCTGGGACCCCTGTGAACACAGTCACAAAAGCCAGGTGGGATTTGGGATATTTCTCATCCCCTCCCTCTGAGATGTTTCACTCCCTCTGAGAAGCAGAGCAGCACCAGGGCAGTCTTCTCACTCTCTTCAGCTTCCTGGAGAAAAGTTTGAGCCGGGGGGGTCGGGCTGTGCTGCCAGGGAACAGGGACAGGACAAGGGGAAAGGGCCTCAAGCTGGGCCAGGGGAGGCTCAGCTTGGCCAGCAGCAGGAATTTCTGCACTGGAAATGGTGCTCAGGCCTTGGCAGGGGCTGCCCAGGGCAWGGGTGGAGTCCCCATCCTTGGAAGAGCTCACACAGGTGTGGATGTGGCACTTGGGGATGTGGTTGGTGGGGAACAGGGRGCTGCTGGGTTCCCAGCTGGACACGATGGCCTCTGAGGGCTTTTCCAGCCCTAATGACTCTGTGGGCAGCCCTGTATGGTCCCAGTGCTCCAGCTGGATCTTCCCTCCCTGTGGAGCCCACGAGCTGAGCTGCATTAGCAGTGTGGGTCCTTGTCTGTCCTTGCCATGGATGCTGAGGAGGATGACTCAGCTGATGGCAGCAGTGCCTGGCAAACAAAGTGATTTCCAAGCCAGGCATTGTTCCACAAAAACACYGTGGGGAGAAAAGAGGCAAAAATCCCAAAGAATCAAAGTGCTGGGGTGTGTGGACATTTAGGTGGAGATGGCTGAGCCACCTCAGATAGTGTGGACATTTAGTTGGTGATGGTTGGGCAACCTCAGATGGTGTGGATGTTTACATGGAGATGGCTGGGCCACCTCAGATGGTGTGGATGTTTACATGGAGATGGCTGGGCCACCTCAGATGGTGTGGATGTTTAAGATGGCTGGGCCATCTGAGATGGTGTGGACATTTAGTTGGAGATGGTTGGGCAACCTCAGATGGTGTGGACATTTAGTTGGAGATGGTTGAGCAACCTCAGATGGTGTGGATGTTTAGTTGGAGATGGCTGGGCCACCTCAGATGGTGTGGACATTTAGATGGAGATGGCTGGGCTCAGCTGACCTTTGGTGCCAGGGAAGGACACAGCTGATGCTGCTTCTGTCACCACACCTCCCTCAGGGTGTTGGCTGTCAGATTCCAGGGGTTTTCTGCGGATCTGGTGGAAGGCATGGACATGTCCAGTGTCTCCAGCCCTGGGTTGGTGGGGGACAATGAGATTTTCTACATTCCTGCCCCAAACAGGGTGAGAAATTCAGACAGTTTATTAAATGTTTTTAATGCTGGTTGTGATCTCTGCTTTSTGCCAGCAAAATGGTCTCTGGATAAAGAACTGTGGAATTCCAGAGTGGTTTGGGTTGGGAGAGACCTTAAAGTTCATCTCATTCCACCCCTGCCATGGGCAGGGACACCTTCCACTATCCCAGGTTGCTCCAAGCCTGTCCAGCATCCTTTGGATACTTCCAGCCACAGCTCCTCTGGGCAACCAAAAAAAGAAGGTTAAAACCTAATAAACCAAATAAATCAATGTTTTGAGAAAAAAAAATTCCCTTTCCCAAGCTCTTCTTTATTTTGTCCTGACTTCACCCAGATCACCTCTGGATCAAGGATTTCATCCAAAAGTTTCCATTACTTCACAACAACTTATGGCAGCACTTTCATTTCTTAATTAACAGATATTAATTAGTAGCGCTATGAAACAGTGGAGACCAGATGTAACTGGAACCTCAGATGAATATAAAGAGGTATTTTTAGCAAGCCTGTCCTCTTTATGAGCACGTCCTCAATTTAAAACAGTAAAAGTTGAAAGGGATTTGGGGTCTTTTTGGTGTTGTGTTAATTAATAAATTCCACATCCTCTGCAAGGGGAAGGTCATTGCTCGTAGCTGGAGCAGGGAATGGGATGGGAACCAGGAGCAGCATCATTGCTTCCTAATTAGTGCCTGTGGGCACATTAACCAGGTGTTCAGTCATTCCAGAACAGGAAAAATGGGGAATTTTGCAAACTTACAGCTTCTGTTAGTGTTGCATTACAGCTCCCCAGCCTGTCAGAAAAGATGTGTCCAGTTGCCCAGCAATCTGAAGTTTTATGGGGAAATATGGGAAGCTGTGAATTCCAGGCTGTAACTCAATGTAAGTGTAGTGTGGCATTTTATTTAATTTTATTTCTCTCCCAGCACCAGCACTGCTGTGGAAATGTGTTCTGCCTAAAAAGGGAGATCTGGGAACACGTGGAGCTCGCTCTCCCTCGGTGGAAGAGGTGTCATAATGTTTTCCACCCAATTAAATCCTTCAATATTGGACTCAAACACCATCCAAGCAAAAGGATTTCACAAAAAAAAATCATGGAGCTGTATCAGGAGCCATTTTTCCAAGAGATATRCCCCAGTTCTCTGGTTTCCTGCTGTTCACTCAGACAGTTTTCCTTGTTGGGAATTAGGAAATGGGGAACCCTGCAGAGTGACAGTGAGGGTAGGGGGTGTCATTGCAGGGTTGGAATCTCTGTAATTTGGTGCTTCCTTCAGAAAGGTGGAAAAAGCATCCCCAGTGCTCTGGGTTGGAGCTCAGGAGCTGGAAAGAGTGGTCCTTTCCAACCTGGGATATATTCCATGGCTGTCAATATCTGAGAATCTCAATTCTCACTTCCGTGGTTCTCGATATCTGTGAATGGCTGAGGCCTTGATGAATCAGAGAATTCCAGAATGGTTTCAGCTGGAAGGGACTTTAAATCCCATCCAGTGTCACCCCTGCCATGGGCAGGGACACCTTCCACTATCCCAGTCTGCTCCAAGCCCATTCAACCTGGCCTTGGACACTGCCAGGATATCAATTCCACCTTAGGTGCTTTTCTTTAAACCTCTGGAAGTTTCCCCTCCTAGCAGAACTCCCTGGGATTTTCCCCTGTTACGGATCATTTCTCCCCTCAGGAATAATTTTTCCTTTCTTGCTAGAATSCACAGGGGGTTATTTTTGTCCCTCAAAATATTTTGTTTAATGCTGGTCYATTCCATTTGGATCATCCTTTTCCCAGCATATCCAGGTCCTACCACTGCTTTTCCTACCTTTCCTAGGATGGAATTTCCATTTTATTCAGGGAAAACCACAGGCAACCTTCTAGTTGCAGCATTTTTGAGATGTGGGGGTAAAAGCAGTTGTTGTTTTCCTCACATTTAAGCTAGAGCTTCCAACATACATTTGGAAGTTGCATCTCATATCAATGGCAGCTTGGATTCAGGAAAATATGTGTGATTTTCCCTTTGGAATCACTGGTTTAGYGTGATTTTTTCTGGTACTTTTTTGGTTTGTAATAAAAAATCAGCAAATGTGGTTATAAAGTTAAATTATTTCTACAGCAGGTACTGAAGCAGGATTTYCCATGGAAAAATTAGGGAGTGAGTTACCAGGTGATTACAGGAAAAAGATCCTTTTTCCCTTACTTTTCCTTGTGTTAGTAGTGCTGATTGCATTTTATTAAAACCCTATACTTCTTTATACCAAATGAAAAGAAAACTAGAATTTTAGGAATTATTTTTCAATGAAAATAGTTATGGTGGGATGTTTCCTGGGGAAGAGGAAAGCACAGGGAGCCAGATCCCAGCAGGGAAACCTTTCCAAGGCTGAGGGCCAAATCTCCCAACAGTACATTAATGAAATGTAGGAATAAATCACTCTATGTGTGGGTATGGAACTGAAATTATCCATAATTTTAGTATTAAACACCACTGGCATCCAGCAATGCGTTTTCCTTCCAGCCATGTTATCCTTGGAATTTATCCCATCAGTCTGACCAAACCAAGTTTGTGACTTTGCCCTACTTTGGGCTTGGTGGGTATTTTCCCCCCTTTTTTCTTTTTGGTTCTGCAGAATGCTGTGAGGAATACTCCTGCCTTCATGGCCTCAGGTTTAATTTGGGAAGATTGGAGGGATAACATGAGCACAGAGAGGTCAGGAGAGCAAAACCTGACATTTGGGTTAAAATACAATAGGTTAAGACAGGATCACTGGAGCAATGCCCAGACTCCCTTGTCATTTGTCTTGGAGATCAATACCATGGGAAGGTCAGAGTGCCTCCAGCCAATCTGGGAATTGAGACAGAAAGGCAGGATATCAAGTCCAGGAAGGAATATGTGYCACTCTGAAGATAAACTGCTTGATAAATGCAACTAATTAAGACAAAAATATTATTTTCGAGAAAAAAAATTATCATTGCCTGGGACAAGRTGTTCAGGTAGCTAGTAGGAAAGCAAAAACTTGGTAAATTGATGGATTATTGCTCTAAAACATGTATAAAAGTTGATAAAATGATGGTTTATTACTCTAAAATATGTCCAGGTCTGTCTTTTTTGAGCAAGCAGAGGAAGCCAAGGTAGTTTTTATGTGCTGGTGAAAGGGTTYAAAGAGCTGCCATGGAGATCATGGAATTCCATACTGGTTTGGGTTGGAAGGGACCTTAAAGCCCATCCAGTGCCACCCCTGCCATGGGCAGGGACACCTTCCACTGTCCCAGGCTGTTCCAAGCCCCATCCAGCCTGGCCTTGGGCACTGCCAGGGATCCAGGGGCAGCCKCAGCTGCTCTGGCCCTCCCACCACCCTAAGAATAAAAATACCCTTTATGTTAATCAAGTTGAGGCGAGCAATTTAATTAAACAGCACCAAAACTTAATTTTTGAGGGGTTTCTACGGACCTCCATAAATTAAAATATAAATATATAAAAATATTTTGTATTATAATATTCTGCATAAATAGATATAAAATATAAAGTCCACAAAGTAGAGGCAACTGAAGTTGCTCATATGGAGTCCATTCACATCCCACTATTAAGCTTCAGCTCTAAACCAATTTTCCAAATTATTATTGGGTTTGCTGGCTTGAAATTTAATTTTTTATTAAATCTCGCATTCATGCTTTTGGAGATAGACAAGTTTCATGGTGAATTTAAAGCATATTGGCTATCAGGCAAATTGAAAAAGGGCTGGGAGTGATGTGTTTAGCACAGGGAAAAAGAAGAAGCAGAAAAGTAGAGAGGAAAAGTTAAAATTTCACTTGGACACTTCCAGTAGTTGTGCCCTGCAATGTWTTTGAGACGTGCTCAGTCTCCCTTTCCCACTCTGATCAAGACACAGATAATTAAGATATAGCAAATTCAGTGATTTTTTWWWWATTTTATTTATTTTCAGTATGTTTGTGCACAAATAATGTTTTTATTTTAATCCTGCTCTTCTTTGTGGTTGCTTTGTTTATTTTCTGAGGGATAAATYCATTTTGTGGTTTCATACTCAAAGAAATCAACGAGGTCTCTCCTGGTCTCCATCCCATCCTGGATGCTCCCAAGATACCATTTATTATTCCTGGGGAAAAGTTAAAGTGAATCAAAGGGCCTAAATGCCACACTGCAAAAAATACCATGGAAATGGATGAAATAGATTAAAATTGTCATGGTCAAAGGGTGGCTGTGTGGAGAAGGGGAGATTAAAATTCTGGATAAGGCTGAGGTGGGARGGGGATTAAAGTGGGTGTTAATTGTGGTTTATACCTAAAATCTGTGGGTTGCAGGTGGGTTATCATTTACTGCAAGGGACATTCTCACATCCAGGGATGGGATGGATGTGGATCCTGGGCATGGGAGTTTTGGGAAGGAATCAAATCACAGGTTTGAGAAGGTGGGCAGTTCAGAAGTTCAGAAAGGAACCATTTCATTGAAAATCTTTAATATATTTCAAAGCAATTCCAGGGAAGGGGCTGGAGCCCCAGGAGGGGCTGAGGGAGCTGGCAAGGGGCTCAGCCTGGAGCAAAGGAGGCTCAGGGGGCCCTTGTGGCTCTGCACAACTCCCTGCCAGGAGGGGACAGCCAGGGGGGGTCGGGCTGTGCTGCCAGGGAACAGGGACAGGACAAGGGGAAAGGGCCTCAAGCTGGGCCAGGGCAGGCTCAGCTTGGCCAGCAGCAGGAATTMCTGCATGSAAAGGCTGCTCAGGCCTTGGCAGGGGCTGCCCAGGCAGCTTTGCAGTGCCCAGCCCTGCAGGTGTTGATAAACTGTGTGGATGTGGCACTTGGGGACATGGTTAGTGGTGAGCAGGGTGGGGCTGGTTGATGGTTGGACTTGATGGTCTTGGAGGTTTTTTCCATCCTTAACAACTCTGGTTCCATGGAGCCAGCACTGGGCTGGGAGGCAGAGACACACCCAGGTGACAGTGACACACAAACCCTGCCCAGGTGACAGTGACACACCAACCCCACCCAGGTGACACTGACAAACCAATCCCTTCACCCTCCCTACTCCCAGTGGTGTCAAGCTCACAGAAATTCCCTTCCCTTCCACTCCCATGGGGYTTTTCTCATCCTTTTCTGGGTGGTTTGGGCTGGATTCTCCTGCTTTCCTCTTCCCACAAAAATTCCAGCTTTTATCATCCAGTGATGCAAAATTATGGCGTTAAAACACCTTTGCCTGTGCCCTAAAACACCTTCAAATTATATGTGAGGTAAAAAAAAAGCACCATTTCCCATCTTAGCCATTCAAACATTGGAAAATAAGGAATTTATTCCCTTACAAAGGTTATTAGAGCTGGAAGCACAGGATAAAGAGCAGGATATAAGAAATTAGATGTGATCTTTTGCTGTTTTGCTTCTCCACAGTCCAGAGGAATGCTCTGAAGGGACGAGCTGGGTTTTACTGCAGCTGATGCATTGCTCCTGTTGTTCCCAATCCCTGGAATTAAAGGAAAGGAATAAAATCAGTGCAATTATCATGAGGGAGAGTGGGGAATGCTGTTCTTTCCCCTCCCTCCAGAGCAAGCACAAAACCTCTCACTAATTATTATTGATTTGTCAATCCATTGGATTCAGCACTGGCAGAGGGATCTATAAGGTCATTCCCACTGCAGAAATATCCTGGAATTGTGCTGGGAATGAAATAGCAGGGCTTTTGTAACACTCCRACACCTTTAGAAGACAAAGAAAACAAAATCATCTATAAAGCAGCATAAAAAGGGCATTTTCCTCTCTGACCTCATCAAAAGKACTCCAGCTTTAAATGCTTCCAGCTTTGGTAGGTTTTCCCCCCTGTCTTTCCCTGCCTTTTGGCATCTTTTTAATCCCTAAGATTAGCATTTGCATTGGTTAAATGCACCTTAAAAAGCTTTTCATAGCAATGGTTTAAGAGCTTAATCAATTAAGGAGCAATTTTATTCCAACCACTGATGCAGAACAGTGGGAGCAGAGGGATCTGCTCCAGGCCTATGGGTTTGAGTAAAAGGGGATTTTTCCATCAGTGAAAAAAAGAGGAGATCACTGTTATGTTGCATGATCCAAAACTGAATTCCATACATTCACTATCCCTAAATTTTTCTAGGAAGTTCAAAGCAGTATTGATTCCAAAGGAAATGTTTMTAAGGCAGACTTCAAGGGAAGATTGGCCACTTGTTGGTGGGAGAAGTTTGGGTTCAGTAGTTGGGATTGTGTCCTGGGGTCCCAACTTTGATATAATCATGGAATATCCTGAGTTGTAAGGGACAGACAAGGATTATTGATCCCAGCTCCTGGCCCTGCCCAGACACCCCAACAATCCCACCCTGTCCCTGTGAGCATTGTCCCAGCGCTCCTGGAGCTCTGGCAGCCTCGGGGCTGTGCCCATTCCCTGCCCTTAGAATGGGAAAATGTGCTGTGGGGTGGAGGATTTGAAAACCCCCTGGAAGATGAAAGGGGAAAGTGATAAAATACTCATGGGATCCCAGAATTATTTAGGTCTGAAGAGACCCCTGGGATCATCCAATCAAACTGTTCCCCCAGCACTGCCAGGGCCACCACCAGACCTTGTCCCCAGGTGCCATTTGGCCTTCCGAATACCTCCATGATATTCCCTGGAAAGAAGCAGCTCTAGATTCTGTCCAGAATTTTGAAGATCAGTGCACAACTGATCTTCAAACTCAGGAGCCTCTCAGAGCAGATCCTCATCTGGTGTTTATTTTGTTGTCTATGGAATGAGTGTAATTTTTAAAAATTGAAAACATCTGCATAATACATTAAAAAAAACCATCTACATTCATAGATGAGTGTCAAAACTTCCTTCTAAATTGATTTTGAAGAGTTTGAAGCARGAATTCAACCACTGCTTGCCATGAGGAAAATCTGAGGAGGAGGATTTGAGATGAGCTCAAACCTCTCACTTCTCCTTGTTGAAATTGTTTGGATTTCTAATTTAAAGACATCAGCACAGAGTCATAGAATGGTTTGGGTTCAAAGGGCCTCGAAGCCCACCCAGTGCCACCCCTGCCATGGGCAGGGACACCTCCCACTGTCCCAGGCTGCTCCAAGCCCCAAAGTCCAGCCTGGCCTTGGGCACTGCCAGGGATCCAGGGGCAGCCCCAGCTGCTCTGGGCACCCTGTGCCAGGGCCTGCCCACCCTTACAGTGGTTGGGTAGCCTTGGATTGCAGTTCATATCCTGAAAAGCACCTTGGGTTTTGGTTCCAAAAACCCAATTTGGTACCTGCCAATGTGCTAGCAGGAAAATTTTTGGGTATTTGTGAAGAGTGGAAATTCCCGTGGAGGTGGCCCCAAATTGATTCCTGTTTAAGGCATGGAATTTTACCCATGAATGAGTTTTCCTGCATGGCTTTCTGACAGATTACTGAGCTTTCTTAGTAGACTTGAATATATTCAAGATCTATTATAAAAGAGATCTKTCTKTYTATATATATAAAATATATATAGAAAATATKTATTTTGTCTTTTATTTCCAATTTACCAGGCTGTAGTGGTTCTTGTTTCTCATTATTCCCTGCTTTCCCACTTCTCAGATCCAAGAATCATTACATCTTTATGTTGCCACRTCTTGRCTGTTGGAKTTCTCAGTGACTTTTGCATTCTCAAAGGTTAAACATCTTCCTTTTTAACATGATTTTCCCTCACAACAGATCCTTTMGCAGCCTGATAGATGGAGGCCATARTAAGCTGAGGGATAAGTGTCAATGGTCTGCTGCTCAGGAATGTAACACAGATCCTTCTGTCCCACTCTGCAGGCCTCCCCCAGTGAGTGAAAATGCCCCAAAGGGAACCGTGGTCACCGTTGTCACCGCGGCCGCCTTGAACCAGACTGTGGTGTACTCCATTGTGTCAGGGAATGAGGAGGGTAAGTGGCARCATATTTATATTTATGTTAATATTTCAGTCTTGTGGGAATGGGGAACCAGAGYTCTGCAAGAAATTGTGGAGAGGTAAAGCTGCTGAGGTGAGTCACAGGATCATTAAGGGTGGAGAAGAACTCTCAGGTCATGGAGGTGAAATCCCASCTCGTCTAGACAAGCAGGAGGGAATTCCAGGGCTGGAAGAGACRGACAAGAAACCTGCAGAGGGACTTTTTGTAAAGAACAGGATAAGGGAGAATGGCTTCAGGCTGGAACAGAGAAGTTTAGATGGGATATTGGGAATTAGGAGTTGTTCCCTGGCAGGGTGGGCAGGCCCTGGCACAGGGTGCCCAGAGCAGCTGGGGCTGCCCCTGGATCCCTGGCAGTGCCCAAGGCCAGCTTGGACAGGGCTTGGAGACCCTGGAAATTGTCCCTGCCCATGGCAGAAGTGACACTAGATGGGCTTTAAGGTCCCTTCCCCCCCAAACTATTCCATGTTTCTGTATCTACCATTACCAAGCCTTTGGAGATAAGCTAAAGATCAGATTAATTAGCAAAATTACGAGAAAATCTTTCTCACTGATGTGAAAATTCCTGTGGATGCCACATAGCGTGAGTCCATGGCACATCAAAAACAAAACATAAATAGCTTTGATGGAATTGACTTGCTTAAAAATCTGATTTAYGGGATTATGGACTGAGCCATGCTGCKACAAATATTGGARWAGAGCCTGATATCCAAACAAAACATCCTGCTGGGATACTCTCTGTGATCCACCTGGACATCTTGACAAAATAACACAGAAGTACTGGGTGGGATGTAAAGAATTCCCCATCCCATCCTCCTTTTTGTGAGATTGGGCTCTTTGTCTTGTCCCATCTTTCCATTTATATTRAAGTCCTGTGCAGGGAGTTGTGCTCCCTGATCCTTTGGGTCCCTTTCAGCRCAAGATATTCCATGATTCTGTGATGCTGGGTTGGTTATTCCAGTAGCAGGGCAGATCAAGCCATTCTGCTGCTTAAAAATATCTTCAAAGATGAGCTAGGTGGGGTTTTCCAAGAGGGAGGGAGGCAGGGAGGGAATGACTTGCTTGGCAGTGTCACAGAATTGTGTCATCCACCCCCAAAATAAAACCCTTGGGCATTGAAAATCCTTGTTTATGCATCTCATAAAATTCCTGTGTTTTTGCTGGCTTCCAGATGTGTTTGCCATTAACAACAGAACAGGAGTGATCTCTGTGAAAAAGCCTCTGGACTATGAAAGGGTCCAAAGTTACGAGCTCCGAGTGCAGGCAGACTCCCTGCAGGTGGTGAGGTCCAACCTGAGGGTCCCCTCCAAAAGTAAGTGTCAAAAATCTTTCCTTTGCCATCTTTTCCACACAGATATTGCTGGTGTTTGCTGAGAAGGCTGAAACTGCTCTCCAGGGACCTTGCTGTGTTTTAGGGGGGTGGTGGTGATGATGGGATCACAGCCCATGGTGCATTTTTAGATCTGTCAGCCTGACTTGCCCAGAGAAGCTGTGGCTGCAGTGCCCAAGGCCAGGCTGGATGGGGCTTGGAGCAGCCTGGGACAGTGGGAGCTGTCCCTGCCCTTGGCAGGGGTGGCACTGGATGYGTTTGGAGATCCTTTGCAACCCAAACCACTCCGGGATTCTGTGTTAGTTGAAGGTGCTCAAATATTTGGGAACATGCCATAAATCTTGGGATGGCCTGAGACACTGTACAGGGGTGGCAGTTCCAATACCTTCATCTTTCCAATGCTACCCACAGAACCAGCAGGAGATTTMGGGATTTTGAGCCTGGACTATCCTGGATATTTCTTTTTCCTTGAGCAAGAATTGAGTGTGTGGGGTGTGACACATCAGGGTTAATCAGTGGTCAGGAGCTTGGCTTTGTTAAGAGCAGGGTGAGGTCCTGTGCAGGTTCAGCCACCATCAAGGATGTACCTGCCAGAGCTGCCTGTTTCTTCTTGAAACCCAGGTAAGGTTATATCCATAAAAATGCAGCCAAGGAATACCCAAGGGGCAGATCAGGCTCCCATGAAGCACACAGCATTCTCCAAGACTTCCTGACATGGCTGAAGACACAAGGCAGTCAGCAGGTCCTTCCCTCCATTCCCTCTTCTGACTCACACTCTGCACTAGGGCAGCTCTCCCAGCTGAGCAGCAGTTCCAAAAAAGTGATGGCTGAATTGCTTTATTCAGGAATGCTTGATAATGATTGGGGTTTGACTTCAGGCCAGCTTAAAGGAGCACAAGCTGGGTGCCWTTGGCTCTCCATGAGTATGCAARACATCTATTCCTTAGAATATACACTGTGCTGCAGGGATGTCTAAAGCATTTGATAAATATATATATATTTATAATACTTTAGTAGTATCTGGCCAGCTGAATCACTTATCACTTCSTGATGGAGATCCCTTGATCTCTGGGTTTGATTCCTGCATTTATACAATGAATTCCTTTCRATTTTCTTGGCACTTTGTTTATTTTTGAGGAGTTTTAATCAGGTTAAACACTCCTTCTGAGTTTCAGGGTACTGAATTGATGAGCTGCAATGGGAGGAGATGGGGCACAATTAACACATCACTGTGGGCTTTGCTGAGGTGGAACTGATGAACCACTTTGGAGCTGGGTGACTTGGAATGCACAGCCCCAGGATTATGCAACACTGAATTAATACAGAGCTGTGACACCCACTGGCAGTGACCTGCTGCCAGTTCTGGTCTTGGATARCCCTGAATCTGTGGAATTTGTTCTGAAATTTGTTAGTGACCTGCTCTGGAGCTGCAGGGATTTCTGGGCTCTTCACTTTGAGATACACATTGAGTGTGTGCAGGGCAGGGAACGGAGCTGGGAAGGGGCTGGAGCCCCAGGAGGGGCTGAGGGAGCTGGCAAGGGGCTCAGCCTGGAGCAAAGGAGGCTCAGGGGGCCCTTGTGGCTCTGCACAACTCCCTGCCAGGAGGGGACAGCCAGGGGGGGTCGGGCTGTGCTGCCAGGGAACAGGGACAGGACAAGGGGAAAGGGCCTCAAGCTGGGCCAGGGCAGGCTCAGCTTGGCCAGCAGCAGGAATTMCTGCATGSAAAGGSTGCTCAGGCCTTGGCAGGGGCTGCCCAGGCAGCTTTGCAGTGCCCAGCCCTGCAGGTGTCCCAGGAAGGGCTGGAGGTGGCACTCAGTGCTCTGGGCGGGGGACAAGGTGGGCACTGGGCACAGCTGGGACTCCGTGGGCTGGCAGGGATTCTCCAGCCTCAGGGATCCTGGGGTTCTGTAAATAACACAGCCCTGACAAACTGCTCAGCCAGCACACAGGCCTGAATGTCACAAAGCTCAGAGGCTGGGTATCAAATTGTTTTCAGTCATGATATTATTGGAAATAATTATGGAGAAGTAGGAGCTGGAGCTTCCATCTGTGCAGGGGAAAAGTGAAAGTGCATTAAGTGTAACTGAGCTRGTCATTCAGTGATGGTGCCAGGTGATAGTGTGGCAATAATTGAATAAATGTATGAGGAGAGAAAGTAAATGGAGATGTCCTTTGGAATATGAGAACATGCAATTGGTGACTTAAACTYGGGGTTTCATAGATGATGCTTAATCATGCAAAGTCACATTCTTGTTTTCAGCACAGCCAAACTCATTAAAGGAGTTACTTTAACTGCAACTTCATGATATGAAATTGCTGTGTTGTTTTACTTCATTTGAGTGGAAGGTGAGCTGGGTTGGGTGATGAGGATGACTTAAAAAGCTTGGAGTTCTTCTTGAGGATTCTGATGATGCTGAGCCCTGAAGYACRTTCAATAWTAATYGAGTTTGGACAATGCTCTCTGGCACAGGMTGGGATTTTTGGGACTGTCCTGTGCAGGGCCAGGAGCTGCACTTGATGCTCCTTGAGGTAAGAAGGTAAAGGGTTGGAGGAGCAGAAGGATTTGTGTGGAAGCAGAGGGAGCAGCAAAGAGAAAGCACTGCCTAAATACAGGGACACAGAGCATTGGAGCAGGATGGACAAGGAGGGGCAAAGAGAGGCTTTTACCTCCCAATTCAACCTGGTCCCAGTTGTAGAACTGTAGAACATGGATTGGTGGGCATGTCCAGAGCAGCTGGGGCTGCCCCTGGATCCCTGGCAGTGCCCAAGACCAGGTTGGACAGGGCTTGGAGCAGCCTGGGACAGTGGAAGSTGTRCCTGCCCATGGCAGGGGTGGYTCTYGATYGGATTTAAGGTCTCTTCCAACCCAATCCATTCCATGATTCTGTGATTTCACATTCCTAGAGATGCAAAGATAATGACAGCACCCCGTGGTGGCTTTTCCTGTATTTAAGAGYAATTAATTGACTGMGCGACAAGGTGGAGATMGGTCACAGGTCATGCTCCATGCTCTTGGAGGTCCTTTCCAACCTGGATGATTCTGTGACAGGACCGTGTTAGACACAGTTTTTATCTTGCTGTCAGAAGATTTGAAAACKAAATCACCCTTCCATTGATTATTTCCATGTTTTATCCAGTCAGGTAGAACTGTTTGTCACCTTTGGCACCCCCAGGGCTGGTGCAAAGGCACTGGCCTGGCTCTGCTGAACCCAGCTGTGAGCAGGGCTTTSCTCTGGGGGCTGGGGGTAAGGCACCAGTCCTTTCTCCTTCAGTTTCTGCTTTTCTAAACCCAAAAAACCCTTTGGGAATAAAGTGGAAATGGGAGTTTTACAACTAAAATTCTGCAGCTGCTCCATAGTAATTGGGAACGATGATTCCACTCTGTTAAATATGAGCATGAATTCTGTGTCGCCGTGGTGTTGATGTAACAGTAAAGCAGCCTTATGTTTTTAGTTGCAAAAGTTGGTGCTGGCAGGGCTCTCCAAGTTGGCTGCTCTGGCAGTTCCCAAATCCAGGAGTTGTGACAGATGGACTCAATGCAAGCAGAGCCTGGAGAGCTGATCCTGCTGCCTCACAGCTCTGGGGGAGCTTGGGACAAACTTCCAATTTCTTTGGGCAGCAGASCAGTGCATTTTAGAGAGGCTACACAAAACCTCAGCTCCCACTTTTGTTAGAAAAAGAGGTTTTATATGGATTTAAATCAGACCTCGGGTCTGTGCTGCTCCAAACACGTCGCTGTTTGCTCCTTTTTGCACTCTCTCGAGCAGTGACAGCACATGATGATCTTCTTCAGGCTTTATGGGCTCATTTAGATCTAAATGCCACTGAAAAATATTCAGTGCTGATTCCTACTTGGTCCTGCCAAATGCAGGAATGTGAGCTGGAGCCCAGCTGCAGTTCAGCCCAGCTCACCTGCCAAAGCACAGAGTGCTGCCTGCTCCACGCACTTGTAAGGCAGGAGTAAAYCAAAGTGCTCCTAAACCCTGGCAAATCACAATTCTCCCTCCCAGCTGGATTCAGATGAACTTTGGAAAGTTCTGCTCCTGCAGAATTGCTTTTGGAGATGCAGGGATTTATGTGAGAATTATCCATGCCTGAAGAGCAGCTGTACCCATGGCTGGGCTGGAATGTTGCAGAAGGCAAGTGCAGTGCTGCTGGTGAGAGCACTGAGTAAAACTCATCTGGGAACACTCAAAAATATCCTTGATGCTGTCCCAGTGTCCAAAAATCATTGCTTTAGTTCAGTTTCATTTCTGCAGCCTGGCAAAAAAGTACAGGCWCACATGGATCTGGCACATTTTTAGATGGGGAGACTGGAAAAGAACTTTCAACAAGGATATTTGGGATAAACTTGTGGGAATGAAATGCTAGTACACCCTGGTGACCCAGGAGTTTTTGTTGAGCTTGTTTTCTGTGTTACTTATTCATGGTCTACTCGTTTTAGGTGTTTCAGAGGTTCCTCAGCTTTGCTTTAGAGCAGCTTTCAAGGTGTTTRCACTCCTCTTAAGCAAACCACAGAAGCTGAAAGATCCAAAAGTCTTGGCAGTGGTTATTTAGCTGGTTCCTGTAAGCTGAGGATGACTTAGAAGCAGCTGCAGTTCTGTATTTTCTGTGCACTGCAGCTCATCTCCAGGGGGCTGGAGAAAAAAGAGGAAAAAGGAACCTTGCAGGAGACTGAGATACCACTGAAATCAATTTGCTTGGCTCTTTTTGGCCACCTTGGCAGCTTTGTCCAGGGAAAGATGCTTTTTGTTCTGCTCTTTAAGCAGCACAGTCATAAYTTACAAGATTTTATACTTGGATTCTGGGAGGTCTCACAAGAATTACCACCAAGGAGTAAATCCTGCTTTCAACTCCTGGAATCCATGAAGAAAAAAAAAAAATGGAGCTGGATTCCAGACTTAGAACTCCAAAGATGGAGGTTTTACATGCATGGGGGTACAAATTTGCCCTCTGGAAGGTGAATGTGAATACTGACAGCCTGTAATGATCACTGTCCTCACAAAGAGGGTTTGAGCCACACCCAGAAAAGCAGTTAAAATTTGGAATATGAAGGAAAAAGGAGCCTAATGACAGAGTCTAGACCAGAAGAATGCACTTCATTGGTGGCTTTTTCCATCAGGCTGGGAGTGCAGGAGTGGTGGGTTTGGGAGCACCAGAGCTCCTGTGCAGGGAATATTCCTGAATCAAGCAAAGAAACTTGCAAAATCCCCATGGGAAAGGGTCTGGCATGACCTTRCCACATGGCACAGCTGCTGCTGAGGGATTTTAGTGAGAATRCCACTGTGAGGGTAAGGCAACTTCTGRAGCTGGTGGAGAGCCCTTTCCTGCAGCCAGCTGTGGAACTGGATCCAAAGGTGGGATGGGAGGAGCTCACAGATGCCACATTCCKCTCCATCTGCTGGAATGAAGGACTGTGGCCAGAAATCAGGCAGGAAGCTSAAATGCAGGTAGATATTCAGTGGTGACAGTCCTAATGTTGGCCTGTGGATATGGAGGGTATTTAATTTGCTTTGTGCTTAATGTAATAACTTCCATTTCTCCATTCTCAAAGCYTTCACCCTTTGCTAAACAAATCAGCCTTTTGGCAGCTCAGAGAACTGCCAGCAAATTAAACAAATGGGGAGTTGAGCAAATTGCAAGGCAAACTTTGCACAAGGCTCAGCCACCTCACCCAAACTGGCCTGACACGACAGAAGTGAGCAATATGCAAATGATGTTTAATTTGAATTAGAGAGAACCAGTGCAGGTGAGCCAGCAGCTGATCCCACCTGCATGGATAAAATCAGGATCTTCCTTCCAGCACCAAACTGGTGGCAGCCAGTGATYGCACTGGTTATAGGCTCAGCAGGGCAAGGTTCCTCCCACACATTATCTGCTTCTGATGCCACCTTCTTCCCTAYAGGGTGGAGCTGCAGAGGGAAAGTCTGCCTGGGAAACTCATTTTCCTACCATAGTTTGGTATTGCAGCCAGAGACATTAAGGATCTGATTTCAGAAGYCAGAGATTTGACAATTAGTGTAATTTCCTTTTCTTTCTTTAGTTTCTTTTTTTTCCCCCTTCTCTCCACACTGAAGGACTCCACAGGGCTTTTTTTTTCACATTTCACTTCCATTTATGAAGCCATCATTTGTTTCCCATCAGCTGCACCATCAGATAGGCAGAATATGACTTTGGCCATGTCAGAAATAGTCTGTGGTTTAATATTTTCCTCCCCTAAACATACAGCTCCTAAGCCTTTTCTTAAGAGTTTGCATTGTACAAGTAATTCWGATCAGTGGCACCTGTGCAACACTGAAATTATCCTGGCACTGAAAGGAGCTGGGAAGACCAGCTCAGAAAGGAGGCAATTTATCACTTGCAAATGTGGTTTTAATGAACTGGWTATCATCATTTCCAGCAATCTTTCTGGATGATACGATTCTGAAAGGGGGAAGCAGATGTTGGTGGAGATTACTGCACAGTGGAATCTGTTTGGCACCAGCTCCGTGGTTTTTGCTGGATGTTTTTCCCCTTGCAGAAGGATGGAGATGTTTATTGTTCAATGGGCTGGAGCAGGAACTCTTTAATAAAACCAATATTAACATTGGGTTTCGTGTTGAGCCTCTGGGGTTTTGTTGAACCTCTGGTGTTTTGTTGAATCTTTTGGTGTTTTGTGTTGAACCTCTGGTGTTTTGTGTTGCGCTTCTCAGGTGAGGCAACGCTGGTGGAGTTCCCCTGGGCCAGGCCAGGTTTGGGAGGAGAACAGGCTTAGGGATGCTTTCAGTTAACACAGGAAATTAATTAAGTGTTGAGGCTGCTGAGCCAGGACTCTGTGTGACCATTTATGAGTTTACAGACCCCAGGACTGAATCAGCCATTAAGTATTTGCATGGTAGTAGGAATAACAAAAATAGATAAAGCAAGGCGCAGAGCTGCTGCTAATGAGCTCTTTGTGGCACCTCTTCATTACCTCTTTGTGGCACCTGTGGGTATTTAACGGGAGCTTTGCAGTGCCCAGCCCTGCAGGTGTCCCAGGAAGGGCTGGAGGTGGCACTCAGTGCTCTGGGCTGGGGACAAGGTGGGCACTGGGCACAGCTGGGACTCCGTGGGCTGGCAGGGATTTTCCAGCCTCAGMGARRCTGGGATTATCCAATTTTAGCATTCTATGCTGTCTCAGAGATTTATTTTTATTTTATTATCCTTATACTCATTTTATATGATCTCCCTGTGCTGTAAATGCATGAATGCCAGGAGATATTACAAATTATTGCAAAATATTCTATTTTCCCTTTTCTTTCCCTCTTTTAGGTAATACAGCCAAGGTCTTTGTTGAGGTGAAGGATGAAAATGACCATGCACCTGTGTTRACCAAAAAATTGTACATTGGAGGGGTGTCTGAAGATGCCAGAATGTTTTCTTCTGTGCTTAAAGTGAAGGTAAGGCTGAAGATTTTATTATAACCTTCKATTACAGAGGGAAAATTTGTAGTCACTGGTTTGGTTTTTTACAGGAGAATTTGAAATTTGCATCTTCTAAAGCTGCTCGATGGTTGATGTTGGCATAAAGATGATTATGAGTTAAAACCCAAGTTTTGTTTGTAGTCAATTTTGGGTGCTTGTGTCTCATGCCAGTTTGTAGCTCTCATTTTAGATCTGTTAATATTTAAATATTTGGTTTATGTTCAATGCCAGTTTTCACCTGAAGTTTTTTTTTATTTTGGTGGTACCTTGTTCAGGTTGTAAAGGGGAAATCCAGCAAGTTTAGGTCTACACTGTGAGGAAAGTGGGCATAAAATTAACTATCCATAGAGTTGGGGTTTTTTTGTTATCTTTAAAGAGAGAAAATTAATGGAAATATAATATACAGACTACAATTCACATCAGATATTAATAGCCAAGAGTGAAAGCTCCATTTTTTCAATAAAATAAATAAATGATGTATTTAGAGCACCAGGAATGAGAAAAGGGTCAGGGCTTAATCAAGTTGTTCCTAGATGGTTTTTTTTTTTTTTTTTTGTTGGTTTTATGAGAGTCTTTCCCAAAATAAGCCCAGAAATGGCAGAGAAGTGGGGAATTAGGAAGCTTCTACTTCATCAAAATTAGGAATCCAAAATGGTGGCAAATCCAAGAATTGTGTCAAATTCATGAACATGAAACAAATTCCTGAACAATCACAGAATTGTTAAGGTTGAAAAAGACTTTTAAGACCATCAAGTCCAAGCATCCACCAGCACCACTGTGGTCACTACCAAAAATGTCCCCAAGCACCACTTCCACACATTTTGGGATAATTCCAGGGATGGTGACTCCATCACTGACCTGGTCAATGCTTAACCTCCCTTTCTGTGAAGAAATTGCTCCAATTATTCAATCCCAACCTCCTCTGGAACAATCTGAGGCTGTTTCCTCTCCTCCTGTTTCTTGACTCATCCCCACCTGGCTCCATCCTCCTTCCAGGGAATTGTAGAGAGCAGATAACAGGACAGAGGCACTGGAGTAGATGAAAAACTCTGGAAGGCAAAMTAATTTAGGGAAAGGAACGTTTTGTTCCTTGTGTGAAAGCAAATGAATCATGAGGCACAAATGTCAAAACACATTTGGAGTCGTCCCACGAGATGTGGACAGGCTGTGAAATCCTTCCTGGTTTTCCCAGAGGATTTCTGAGGCACAGGTATTTTTGTGTCAGTCAGGGGGATAAGAAATAGGTGGAGAAAAGATGAGGGAAATTTTGGAGTGATGAGGGGGATCTGCTTTTGGCCTTTAGAAACATTTGACACAAAATATGTGATCAGTCCACAAAGGAGGAGCAAAAAAAAAGTCAATTTTGTGTCTTTCAGCTTTTTCTGTTCCAATCCTCTCTGGTTTGGCTGGCACAAAATGGAAGGAGGCCTAAGCCAGGAGTTGGTATTAGTGGATGGCATTAAACATAATTGTGTGTTTAGTGAAAGTAAAATTAGAAATAATTAAGAAGTACTTTTGTTGCAGAGGATCAGGCTGGAATTTATTGTTGTAGCACAGAGCATTTGCAGCAGTCAGTGCTCATTACCTTTTTTCTTGGCCTTTAGAAAGCAAAAGTAATTGCTCTGTTAGTTAAACACAATCCCCATTCCAGCCTGGTTTAAGAATAATTAATCGAATGAATGTCTGTTCTTGAGGAGTAGAATGAAATGAGCAGCTTTCCAAGTTGAAATTTAGGAGAACATTAATAAAGTACACGCAGAGCTTGCACCGTAGAAATTATTCAGGTTTGGATTCCAGGGGGAAATTCAGGTTCTTAGGAGGTGTTTTTCATGCATTTGCTTTCATCTTCTGCATTCATTAACAGTTGCTCAGTTTCTTTCACATCATCTGAGTGATTTTGAGAAGAAAGTGATTTTCTCTGTATCTTCTCATTATTGCTGGCACTGACAACAACCTTGYTGAGCCTCAAATGTGGGATACTGGAATCAGAGGCTCCTGGGGTGGTTTGGGTGGGAGGGACATTAAAGCCCATCCAGTGCCACCTCTGCCATGGGCAGGGACCCCTCCCACTGTCCCAGGCTGCTCCAAGCCCCAAAGTCCAGCCTGGCCTTGGGCACTGCCAGGGATCCAGGGGCAGCCCCAGCTGCTCTGGGCACCCTGTGCCAGGGCCTGCCCACCCTGCCAGGGAACAATTCCTAATTCCCAATATCCCACCCATCCCTGCCCTCTGGCAGTGGGAAGCCATTCCCTGTCTCCTGTCCCTCCATCCCTTTCCCAAATTCCCTCTCCAGCTCCCCTGTGTCCCTTTAGGCCCTGACAGGAGCTCCAAAGTCTTCCCAGGGCTTCTCTTGTCCAGGCTGGCCAATCCCAACTCTCCCAGCGTTTCAAATGACAAGATGCAAAACTACAACTTTCAAAAACAACTCAAAAATCCCACAATTAGTTCTTCTTTAACAGGACATAATAACTTATGGGGATAATTAAGGAGTGTAGTCTTTTTTTAATCAATTGGTCACAAACACACCACTGAATATTCAGATGCTTGCCTTTGGTTGCTTCAGTCATGCTCTACTCTGCCTTGAACAAAATTTCACCAGTAATAAAAATAATCAAACACAAAAAGAAAAAAAATAAAATTAAAAAACAAGAAAGAGAAGAAAACTAATCCTGAGTCCATAATCTTCCACACAAATTGAATTTAGAAACAAATAGACCAATAAAATGTTGGATAAAAACTTCTCTTGTAACTGTTGGTATGTACCAAGGCCAATCCTATGGAGTTTCTCCCAACTCTCTAAGGTCATTGGGTTTGCTGCCAGCAGCATCCTCTTAAATACATTAATTTGAGTATAAAAGCCTTTTAAAGGAGTATAATGAGTTGCTTTGCTCCAGATTCATAGTAAGATTCCTCTAAGTAGATAAAAAGGACGCTTTAGCTCAGCAGAATACCACAAATCATTCTCCAAAAGTCATTTTTAATCAGAATTAATTTGGGGAGTGATAAACCACATGAATTATTCTCTGTGGATCTGACTGGATCACGAGCAGTGGCCTCTGAAAGTTGGGAGGTACTGATCCTCCAAGGAAAAAAAAGGGATATATTTGAATAAAATGGCAATTTTTAACAAAGGATTTGCTCCTTGCTGCTTGAATTCCCCTTCTTTGCAATTCCCATTTTTTTACCCAGAATTTCCAATGTGTTTGAGAGCCCATTTCCTTAATTAAAGACSTTTTTGTGCTTTTCATTAGGAATATACTAATTAAAACCAGATGTAACATGCATAGCCTCTAATTYTGAATTCTGTGCCTTGATCTTTGCTTTGTGTTTCCTTGTGTRAGAATTATTTTGCTTTTTACTGATATTTTTATGGAACTCCTGTTGCTCCRCCTCAGAATTCCAACCAGGCTTCCTTGAGCCCCAAACACAATATTTTCAATCTGCTCCAGGAAACAAACCCACAAAAGAATCTTTAGGGAAATTACCAGCAGGAATTGGCTTTTCACTATAATGGAATATCATTAGCTCTTGCTTCTTAAATATTAACAGTATTAACCTCTGCTTTTCTTCCTTTATTTATTAAATTATAGAATTATTACAGATTTAAATGAGGGAAATATCAGAGGTCCTGATTCTAGTAAACAAAGAGAATTGTCTGAATTCCTGCTCAGTTTATAAAGGATTTTTGTCCTGGAAATGTTTGCAGGGAAAGAATCTTGCCTAAATAATGCCAGTGTATCCAAGGCTCTGGAATTGGCTGTATTTGATGGAAATGCTTTGATTCCTACACTGTTTTCWTTCCAGCCTTTTCCTGTGCTCTTTGCCCCTTTCTGATCAGARTTTTCATGGAACTTTATTCCCTTTGAATATCCTTTATTGAACATTGAATATCCTTGGAATATCTCAACAGAAGAGAGCACAATTGACTAAAGCCATTTTAGGCTGCCCTGAGGACACACAGGGGAGCAGGAATTCCTCTTTTCTTCACCTCAAAAGCATCTTAGAGATCCCACAATGAGCTAAAACAATGAGTAAAAGAAACAGTTAAAATTCCTGGATAGGGAGGGAATACCAAAATTGCTTTTTTTTTCACAGATCTGTTATTAAATCTCCATTTTTTTTTGTTGTTTTCTATCTGTGCCTATAACCTGTAGATTTCTTTTTATATTTCCTTTTCTTTGGGATGACAAGGGAATCTTTAGAGTGGCAAGTTCTGGAATTCCAGAGATTCCACCTTGGGAATCCAGGAGAGCATCAGGGCAACATTTGGCTCATCCCTCCTTTGGCTGTTGCACAAAACTGAACTGCTTTGCCAGTCACAACCTTTCCTTCCTTAAAATGTGATTTATGGGTGCCAGAGTAGGGAGAAAAGATGCTTGGTAGGAGTAAAAATCTCCRCTGAAAGCTCWTTGCAGTGACAACAGTGKAGCCTCCAGCTGCTGGAACATCTGGCRCCCAAAAAAGCTGTGTGCCCTGCTAAGACAAATATTACAGGAATGCCAGGCTTTTTTCCTTTAAAAATCATATTCCTGCTTTTTWTGTTGGCTTTTTACTCTAAAATCTCTTKCTTTCTTATTATTTTCCTCTGGCARAATCAGAGAATTCCCTACCCTTTGGGATTTTTTCCCATGTAATTGAAGATTATTTCAATTACTTTGTTCTTTGAGGGCATTTTGAAGAGTGCATGTGCCTTCCTGAGTAGAGGCTCCTAGAGGGGCTGGGAGTGGGGAATGTGCCTGGATAATTCCCATCCATAGAGGAAATCCATGTGTGTGGCCTTTACTTCCTCTCACACACACACAGAATTATTCTATCAAGCACTAACCTCTATTGGCTGAAGAAAAATGACAATAAAATCTATTTTTCCAATTATTTGTTTGAAAATCCAACTTTGGGAACCTCTCTTGTTCAACACCTTTTCCCATGAGACAGCCTGCCAAAAGGAATCTGAGTTTCCTTTGGCACCTGGGAGGTTTTTAGCCATCACTGGAGGACAAAGTGAGCAATTCCCATTCACCTGATTTATTCCTACCTGTGTTTCTTAGAAAATTCCTGGCACTGGGGGTACTGGGAGTGAGCTGGGCAGTGATCAGTATCAGTGATGTAGTGAAGAAATATAAATTGATATATAAATTCATCTATGAATTCAAAGCAAGATGAATATTAAATAATATATGGAAATAACCATCAATATACTATAATATAGATATATTGATGTATTATATATTGATGTATTATATATTGATGTATTATATATGGAATGTTTTATGTTAAATATACATTTAATATGAATATATTTTTTTAAAAAATTAAAGCTACAAATTCCTGATGCAGCCAGTGGCAAACCAAGATGAG
Source organism: Sporophila hypoxantha (assembly GCA_002167245.1). NCBI lineage: Eukaryota > Metazoa > Chordata > Aves > Passeriformes > Thraupidae > Sporophila > Sporophila hypoxantha. The sequence continues at coordinate 431,101 of NDFG01000185.1, forward strand.
GAGCAGGAGTTCCAAAGGGTTTGAGCCAGATGAGGGTGAAAAAGAGCATGAAAGTGAAGAAATACAGGAAATAAAGGAAAATTGCAATGGTTACCCCAAATTTCCAGGCTTAGGTGTCTGTAGAACACCCAGAAACCTCCCCTTAAACAGCCCAGTGACAGCTGTGCCYTCAGAACTGGAAATCTGCAACAATCTGGAAATTCCTACCGGCAAAAACGGTCGGGTCCTAAAAGCTGCTTTATGTGCCAGCCACTAATTGGGAACATTGGAGCTGCCATCTGCTAGGAAGGGGGAAAAAAGCCCTCAGCAACCCAATCCCAGCCCTGCCATTTTCCATGCCCCCTTAGCAGCCTGGGGCYTGTGGGTAAGGGTGACCCTCTGAGGGAGGTGGGAAACATCTCAAATTAACAACTGCATTTCATTCTGAGCAGCAAATCTGGATTTAGCTCAGGCTGATAATGCTAAAAAGTGGGATCATCAATGATTATACAGCTTCAGGAGTTACTGATAAGTTTTATGCTCATCCCAAACATGCCACTGGTGATTTTTGGTGACAGGGTCACACTGAGTAGGGTTTACCAGCCTGACTGGGTGTTCTGCCATCGAGCTGTGCTTGTGCAGTCACATGGAGCCAGAGATTAATTAATTTATGCTTTAAAGGTATCATTTGTTGGGCCTTCTTGCAAAGGAGAGGAAAAGAACAGGTTGATCACTGAGACAACAGAATGGTTTGGGTTGGAAAGGAACTTAAAGCCCATCCAGTGCCACCCCTGCCATGGGCAGGGACACCTCCACTATCCCAGGCTGCTCCAAGCCCCCAAATCCAACCTGGCCAACACTTCCAGGGATCCAGGGGCAGCCCCAGCTGCTCTGGGCACCCTGTGCCACAGCCTGCCCTCCCTCTGAGTAAAAATACCCTCACTGCTTTTGTGCTGAGATTAGGGAGCACCCCAGGATTTGTGCCTCATCCTTCTCCCTGAGAGGGGATGGGAAAGGGCTGGAAGCAGCAGCAGCAGCAATCCTGACCCAACTCCCTTTGTGTGGGCACACCTCCACTCAATCACAGGAGGCTGGAATTTGTCCTGGTAATTCCTGAGATCATCCATATTTATCAGCCCTCAATCACAGCAGGATTTAGGAGACATCTGTATTTCTTGTGCAGAACAAAAGGCAGATATGCTGCTGGAATATTAAGATTAAGTGCAGCTCTTTCTCTTCTTTGACAGTCATAATGCAACTCTTGAGATGTCATAGATCTCTTGCTAATGAAGTGTCAAAAATATTTACCTTCAGGACAAATTACAGGAATAGCAAACATCCTTRCTAGGATTAGAGAAGTTTGGGAGGTTCCCGGGAGCAGCTCACAAGCTCTCTCTGCTGGTCRTGCCAAGCCCAGTGTCCTTAGGTTTGATCCAAAGAGCAGAGAAAGGGGGGAATGCAAACAACAAAGTTTAATATTTGAAGCTGAAATCTGATCATTTTCCCAACCTGTTTGACACCTGTTTGCTCATCTCTGGGTGGATGTGGAAAAGAGCCTGAGCTGTGACGATGCTGGGGCTGCTGATGGCTCTGGGGTGGCACTGAGCTCTCAGAACTGGTGACAATTAACTCAGAGCCTGTCCACCAGCTCGAGGCACCTGAACTCTGCAGGACTTTACAAGCTGTGAGCTTCAAATGTCAAAAGGCCTCTTTCACTGGAGTTTAATGCCTTAAACTCAGCTGCAAGACTTGAACATCTCATTAGTGCTGAGCTCCAGTGCCCTGAGCTTTGTGCAGAAGGCCTGGCTTCATTTAATGCCTGTGCCTGCAGCATCAATACCTTAATTTGGATCCAAATTTTGTTTGTTTTGAGTCARACGTGTCTCCAGGCGTGAAATGCTGAAGGTGAAATTGATTTCTGGTGTCATTGAAAGCAGCGACGATTAAAAGCCGTAGCTTTTATTGAGAGATAATTTGCCAATATTAAAAATATGATGGGCTTCTGACCCAGCTGAACCAACCTCATAAATCTATTTTAACAAAGAAATTGGCTTTTTATTGGAAGGGCATCCTGCTGCTCRCCAGGGCACCTCTAGGGAGCCTTTGGACTTCACTGGGCACTCAGTGGGAAACTTGGCTTGCTCATGGATGTCCCCAAAGGAGCTGGATCAGACATTGCTCCTGTGGCTGCTGCTGGGTCCCTCATGTGCCATGTGGGGTTACAAGAATTCTGTTTTTCTTTCCCCYCCAGTTCCATTACCAGCATGCAAAGCTGAATGTGGATAAACAAGAGGATTTGTCCAGGCAGGACTTTTCTGGATTGGTCATGGCTTTATCCTGAGCTGTGTTGTATGAGCTGAACTTACCCTGGAATCCCAGAATGGTTTGGGGTGGGAAGGGACCTTAAATCCCATCCAGTGCCACCCCTGCCATGGGCAGGGACACCTTCCACTGTCCCAGGCTGCTCCAGCCTGGCCTTGGGCACTGCCAGGGATCCAGGGGCAGCCCCAGCTGCTCTGGGCACCCTGTGCCAGGGCCTGCCCACCCTGCCAGGGAACAATTCCTTCCCAAGATCCCATCCAGCCCTGCCCACCGGCAGTTTGAACCCATTCCCTGTGTCCTGGCACTCCAGGCAGAGCTGAGGTGCTGCCTAAATTTTTGTCTTTGTTTCTCACCATCCAGACATCAACCTGGTCTTTCTCTCCAGCCACTTCCTTGAGTTCAGGTTGGATTTTAGAAATGTTTCCTCATGAAGGAGTGGCAGAGCATTGGAAGGGGGTGCCCAGGGAATGGTGGAGCCACCAGCCCTGGAAGTGTCCAAGGAATGAGTGGATGTGGCACTGCACCAATATAGTTTAATGGGCCAGGTGACAATCAAAGGTTGGCTYGGGTGATCTTGGAGACGTTTTCCAACCTTAAAATTCCATGATTCTATGACATAGAGTGTTTTCACATTCATTTCTTCCTTCAGCCATTWATTTATGTGGAAAGCCAACAATTTTCCTGACTCTCCACCTGTCAGGCTCCCATCTGCTGGCCCTGGGATGTTGTGGGGTTGTATTTCCCTGTGCCAGCTGGAAAGCTGGAATGCTCTGGAAAAACCCACTGATATCTTTTCTTTTTTAACTGACAGAACAGAGTAAATTTCAGAAAGCTTTTTAACCTTCCCATCTTTCCTAAAATCACTAATAAAGGAGTTTGAGCTCACCCAGGAGGCAGCACTCTCAATTTTAAAAGCCTTAAAAAAAACCTACYGAGCTGGAGAACAGAAACAACTTAACACATTTTATATTTATGCTTTTGGTAGTCAATCCAGATGAAGCTTTGTGACTTTTAGAAGAAAGCAAAATGTTGAGAGAGGGTGGGAATMTAKCCAGTTGTGTGTCTGTGACAAGTTACAGCCAGTGTCATTCCAGGAGTTAATCTTTTGGGCTGTTCTGAATGAAACTTGCTCTTTCCAGCTAAACCTGCCTGGATATTATCCTTTAAGTGCTGGATGATTCTGTCTGGGAATCTGGGCTGATAGGAGTTGGAGTAGCATGGAGCATACCCAGCTTTGAGTACCTGGGTTGCTTATCTGGTGCTGGTATTCCCTGAAAAATTATCTGAGAATGAATAAAAAACCAGAAGGGAAGATTTCCACCATACAGAACTTCTTCAGTGCTGGTGAGGAAACAATTAATGATGATTAATGSCCCCCTGTTGAAGGCTTAATGACCTTGCACAGATAATTCTCTTTTAGTAGCTGTGGTGTCTCATAAACAGCTCTGCTCTCTGTGAGCAGGGACAGGACCCCAGGGAATGGCTGGAGCTGGGTCAGGCTGGAGATCAGGAAAGGTTCTTCCCCCAGAGGGTGCTGGGTGCTGGGCACTGCCCAGGCTGCCCAGGGAATGGGCACAGCCCCGAGGCTGCCAGAGCTCCAGGAGGGTTTGGACACTGCTCCAGGGATGCCCAGGGTGGGATTGTTGGGGTGTCTGMGCAGGAACAGGGGCTGGATCAGTGATTCCTCTGAATCCCCTTCCAGCTCAGGATATTCCATGATTCTACAAACTCTTCATGCTGACACAAKCCCTTATTGGTTTTCATTCCTAAGTCATGGCACAGTATGGATTTTCCATGGATTTTACGTGCACCTTTTCCAAGTTAAGGCTGGTTTTTATTCCAGCATTAGCTCAAGCGACAGGCCTCAGGAGCAGTGCCAATATTTCCATAAAAACCTGCTGATAGATCCTGAAGTATCCCAGATGCTGAGGCCATGACCAAGACTAATGAGTGCTCAGGCATTAATTAGCTCCCACCTCGCTGATCCCTGGAAGGAGCACAGGAAAGCTCTGTCCAGGTCCTTGGAAATGCTTCCCTCTGGATACAGGTTGAACAGGAGCATAAGGAATGGGGCTGGAGAGGCCAGGATGGGGCTACACAGGGCTGTCAGGAGCAGGGAAAGTTCAATAACAATTCCTGGGGCTGCCTGGTTGATGCCAGCTCTGCATCCTGATCCAATTCAGCAACGGTGCCAGGGCAGCTCTGTGTCCTGAACTGGGGTGCCCAGCAGTCCCTGTGCACCGCTGCAGGAATGCCACTCAATCCTTCCTTATTTTATAGAAAAGTTACTTGATTGCACCACAAATACCTGTGCTCCATCAGAATACCTGTAATATGAAGGACATTCTTGTGTKAGTCTGTGCACGAGTTGGTGAGATGGTTTTTTCTTTGATAATTCCTCTTCAATGAGAATTTGGCAGTGGAGGTTTCTCATAATTAAGCAGTTCTTAGGTATTGTTGCAGACTTGAAAGTCAACTTATATTTTTCTACTTTTTAATTTTTTTTTTCTTTCTTCCGGAGCAGTTTAATGCCAACAGAGGAGGAAGAAATTGCTGGAAAAGCAAAACTGAYTGCAMCAAAGTTAAATGAAGCATTTAAAGTAGCAGCCGTATCTGTGCTCTGGGATCTAATGTTTTAAATGTCAGAYTGGCAGAAATTTGCTGGGCCAAGATGTAACTTTATTTAAAGGACAAGGTTAATGACTCCTTCCATGCATATTTACCTTGTTTGCCTGTGCTTGTTTCCTTTTCCCCATCAGGCTGATGATAAGGACACTGGGAATTACAGTGCCATGCAATACAGGCTCATCATTCCCCCCATCAAGGATGGCAAGGAAGGCTTTGTGATCGAGGCTTACACGGGGCTGATCAAAACTGCCATGCTCTTCAAAAACATGAGGAGATCCTATTTCAAGTTCCAGGTCATTGCCACTGACGATTACGGCAAAGGACTGAGCAGCAAAGCAGACGTGCTGGTAAGTATCAGCRAGGGATTATTGGTATGGAATAATTCCTCAGGAAATTCAAACACTGCAGAGAGTTTAATTCCAGGCAGATCTAGAGAAAAGCCATCAGGTGCTTGTGCTTAATTTTTTTAAGGCACTGGAATAAAGCTTTTRGTTTCTTAAACCAAAAGATTTTGTGACCTGTTAGGAGTGAGTTCAGAGGAGGCACCAGGATGGGCAGAGGGGATGGAGCAGCTTTTGCTGGGAGCAAAGGCTGGCACAAGTTGGGGGTTGCTCACTGGACGAGGAGAAGCTTGGGTGTGACCCAAATTGTGGCTTGCACAATGGCTAGGAAGGGCTACAGAAACATGGAGTAGAGACTTTGGAGCAAGGGCTGGAGTGACAGGACAATGAGGAATGAGAGTTCCCACTGCCAGAGGTAGGGCTGGATTGGATATGGGAATAGGAATTGTCTCTAGCAGGGTGGGCAGCCTGGCACACGAGGTGCCAGAAGTGTGGCTGCCCTGGAGTTCCTGGCAGTGCCAAGCGCTCGGACTTGTGGGCTTGGAGCAAGCTGGACAGTGGAAGGTGCTGCCATGGAGAGGGGTGGTCCGGAATGGGCTTATAGCGTCCTCTTCCACCCAAACAATTCCATTGATTCTGTGTCCCTTGGTTTGTCCAAGTGTGTCTAGTTGCTTATGTTTAAAGTAATAATTTGGGGCTGAGAATTGAACTTTTAGTCCCTGAGAAGCTCATTTCAAACTGGCACATCTTGTTCCGAGGTCGTAGGTGATGGTTTTGTGCTGTTCAAGGAAATCGACTTTAGTCCAGGGCACTAAACTATCAACTAAATCTTCTAAAACCTATAAACCTTGATGGATTGGCTCAATATTAGCATAATGTGAAGAGGGTATGGAGTGCAATTATTCACTTCATGGAACATGTCAAAAGGATACAGATGAGAGACAGGAATCCTTGTGTGGTGATCCAGCAAGGGCGTTCACCAATAAACATAAAGATGACACCCTCATGCTGCCTCCCAAAATGATGGGGCATTCTCAGGTATTTAGACACTAATAGGATATTAAAATATAGCAAAGGATCGACCATTAACATTAGAAAGTGAGGATGTCTCATTAATTTATAGAGGTTTCTTTCTGATGTCTGGCTGAGTGATGAGCGCTGCACCAGCTGCTCTGAGCAAGGCCTGAAAAAACTTGGAGGAAGCTGAGATACAATTCCAGACCAAACCCATCTGCCTAGAACACTGGCACATGGACCTGTTGGAATGAGCCCAGGGGAGGCACCAGGATGGGCAGAGGGATGGAGCAGCTTGCTGGGAGGAAAGGCTGGCACAGCTGGGGGTGCTCACCTGGAGAGGAGAAGCTCTGGGGTGACCAAACTGTGGCCTTGCAGGGCCTGAAGGAGACAAAAAGAAATACAAAAAGACAATTTTCAAGGGATGGAGTGCCAGGACATAGGGAATGGCTTCCCACTGCCAGAYGGCAGGGCTGGATGGGATATTGGGAATTAGGAATTGTTCCCTGGCAGGGTGGGCAGGCCCTGGCACAGGGTGCCCAGTGCAGCTGGGGCTGCCCCTGGATCCCTGGAAGTGCCCAAGGCCAGGCTGGACTTTGGGGCTTGGAGCAGCCTGGGACAGTGGGAGGTGTCCCTGCCATGGCAGGGGTGGCACTGGATGGGATTTAAGGTCCCTTCCCCCCAGGCCATTCTGGGATTCTCCGATTTTATGCACCAAGTGTGATCCGTACACTGAGATTCTTTCCCATGATTTTAACGGAATTTTCCTGCTGTGGGGCCAGGGGCTCAGGCTCTCAGATGTTATTTCTTTCAAAACCAGCTCAAAAAGTGAACAGAGAAATTAATTTAATTACTCTCATGCAAAAGAACAAGATGTGGGGGAAGAAGATAGGACTTCACTGGGAGGAGGTCTGGGGAGAAGAGGCAGGTCACCACCAGAGGGACAATGCTGGGAAGAAGCTGAGCAGAGCAAGGTCCAGAGCTGGGACCAGGATGCTTCCCCAGAGCCTGGCACAGSTCTGGCAGCAGCAGGGTCTGCCAAATCCCATGGTCAAAGGCTGCACAGTGGTGGGGACAATCCACATGGGAAGGARACCAGGATGGCTCAAGTCAAACACCTGTGGCTTGACAGTTTGCTTCCATGTGATGYAGTTTTCCTTCTCAGCATCTGTGAGATGAAAGAGATACGAGAATTACGTTTTAAAATTAATTTGCTGCAAGGAAGCACCTAAAGGTGCTGAGGAAGGGTAGGTAGTGGATATTCACCATCATGATTTGAAATCCTGGATATCATCTTTATGATGTCACAGATAACATCTTTAATCAAATGGTCATTGGGGTTTGAGGAGGCTTCAAGGCCCCTCTTCATTCGAGTCCCAGCCACTCCCAGGAGTCCAATGGTGCCTTATCACAATCAAGAGTCTTTGRAGGCTCTGCCTTGCTGAATTTAAAACTTGGGAAGTGCCTAATGAGAGAAGCTTGGGATCAAAGGGATATCACTCGTGGGCTAGAGGTTACCAACAATTTTCTGCTTTGCCTGCCTTTACAAATGGGGATAACAAGCAAGTTAATGTTACCATGGAAACKTCAAATGTCGCTTGATTTTTGTCCAACACCCTTGGTTTCCTATGACTTGTCATGAATGTGTGTTTATCCCTGGTTTTGTACATGAACAAGTGATTATAATTGTGATTTCTTCCAGATCTAAAGAATCACTGCCTTTGTTTTTGGTGTTGCCTTTATGCTGTTTTCAGTTCCTGGGTGCACAGTGGTTGCTTGAATTGGCTAATGTAATTAATTCTATTAAATTAATCATTGCTTTCCAGTTCCGTTGCATGATTTTTATTTGGAGCTCATTATAATTCTGTGTTTCTTACACAGAAGCCTGTACGTGCTGATCAGGGCATCTGATGACATTTCAAGAACATTTAAATATTTAAAGCTGAATTAAGCTTCAAAGCTGGTGAATCAGTGTTTGATGTGGAAGCACATTTAGGTTTTTCTGCTGCTGTGCTTCCAGGGCTCCTCTTTGGAAAATCAGGGCTTGTTTATTTCTTTTAGAATCGACTAACCCTTGATTTTTAAATTTATCAGCTTTAACATTGGCCTAGTTTTCCAAATTTTCCTCCAGAATCCTCAACAGATTGGAGTGTTGTTGGGTTCATAGTAAAAAACAATAATTGCCAGATATTTGCTCTGAGGTTACTCCATACCCTGGTGGAAAACTGAAATTTAATTTTATTCCAACAAAGCACACAAGTATTGAGTGGATTAGAAGCATTTTTTCCTCCTTTGTTTTTCTTTTTTTTTCTTAAAGGAAAAAGCTCAGTTGTKAAATGTGCAATTTTAGGATAGAGGGAGAAGTTAAAACAATTGGAGATTAAAATAAAACCTCTCACTGATCACTTCAATGTAAATGAACAATTTCCTTCCTGATTTTCTAACAAAGTAGCATTGATTTTGTGGAATTAATCCTATATTTCCATTTCCCTTGGTGCACATTGCYTGGCTCCAAGAGAGGATTTTCCTGGCATCCAAACCACCCAAATGCTCAGAAGTAATTTTGAATACAGCCCGTGGGAGATCTGGGATTCTCTAAGTCAAATCTAAACTAAGAGCAGCTTTTTCTATCCCCACCTTAAGAATCCATAATTCTGATGCAGACCTGGAATTCCAATTCCAGTTAAATCTTTTGATGTTTATGGGCTTTGGCTGCAAGATTTCCCAGCTCTTCTATTTGGAATTAAAAGGAGAGATGTGGATATCAGGGCATGGTGTGGAGGCAGGAGAGGAATTTTTCCATTGCTGTTGGGTCAGGAGGGGGCTGTGCCTGGCAGTGTAAATTGAATTTCCCTCTTTTCTTTCCAGGTCTCTGTGGTCAATCAGCTGGACATGCAAGTGATTGTCTCCAACGTTCCTCCCACCCTCGTGGAGCAAAACAAAGACCAGCTCATTGGGTAATCAATTTATTTCATCTCCAAATATGAGAAAATTCCCTGCCTTTGGGATTGGATGGATCAGGGAGTGAGGGAGGTTTTTATCTGCTCAATAAGAGTCCCCAGACAAAACATGTTTGCACTTCTGGCTTCTTTTTGTGACACAGAGACAATTTTCTCTACTTGCTGTCATGGAATTAGCTAATATGGGATAGAAAATGCTGTAGGAAATAGTCTATAACCAATCTTTGTCCTTTTTTTGTCATTTCAATCAGTGARGAGTGGCACTTCCCACAGGTCTGGTCCATCCTGCTTGTTGTGCACAGAAATTTAAARACTTTGGGGTTGGTGGTCTAACCAGTCATTGGAAAAGTCTCTGAGTGCCCCACTGGGCRAGGAAAAATTCCTGATGGATTTGCTCCTGGAGATGTGGGACATGTTCCCCTTTTCTCCCTCTGTTTTGGGCCAGGTGTGTGTTTGCTCTGAGAGATTTGAATGTCAGAACAACCAACAAAGTTGTTCAGGCTGAACTCACAGGGACTGCACTTCCTGGAACCAGGAATAACTTCCTGAAGGGAGGGARTGCCTACAAATAGGAATAATTTCCRAAAATTTTCCTAAAATAATTTCCTAAAATTTGCCTACAAATAGGAATTATTTCCTAGAACCAGGAATGACCTCCTGATAGGAGGCATTGCCTAGAAATATGAATATCTTCCTGAAGGAAAGTATTGCCTATAAATAGGAATAATTTCCTAAAAGGAGGTATTGTCTAGAACCAGGAATAACTTCCTGAAAGGAGGGATTGCCTAAAACCAGGAATAGCTTCCTAAAATGAAGTATTGCCTAGAAAAAGAAACAACTTCCTAAAAGGAGGCTCTGCTGAGGTGGGGTCAAGCTCTTTTCTCAGGTAACAGAATTATAGGAAACGGCCCCAGGCTGCACCAGGGGAGGTTTAGATTGGAATTTAGGGAGAATTTCTTCATGAACAGGGTGGTTTCAGCATTGGAAGGGACTGTCCAGGCAAGTTTTGAGTCCCCATGCCTGGAAGTGTTGAAAACCAAGTGGAATTGGCACATGAGGATGTGAGTTAGTGGCGAGCAGGGTGGTGGTGGTTGATGGTTGGACTTGGTGGCCTTGGAGGTCACTTCTAACCCAGACATTTCTGTAATTCTGAATTTCACAGCAAACAAAGCTTTGGGATGAGAACCAAGCTTTGGAATGAGTACAAAGTTGAAAAAAATCAGGTTTTGAGTTCTCCAAGTCATCTTGGGAAGTCTTTACCTTCACAAACACCATGGGCAGATCGGTGTAGCTGGAGAATTCCTCTTCTAAGAATAGGTTTTTAAGGACAGCCTTTGCCAGAAGAATTARATCAACCTGTTTTCAAATAGGCCCATTCGTTCCTGAAAATATTTGTAGAGAACAAATATCTCAAAAAATATTTTTGTAGCTGTGGACAAAGGTCTATTTCACAGAAAAATCTATTTATTTCACTGCTCTCTTCAAATTTCTCGTGTTTTCCTCCTAAATTTAAAAGATCACCCTCTRCCTGTTTTTATACAGGTTTAATAATTCGTGCAGCCCATAAAAACAAAATAAGAATTTGTGGTTTTATTTGTGTGTGCAATCACAGGCAAAGGGAAAACAAATTATTTGGAATCTCAGACCGAAGTAGTTTTGCCACTTGAAATAATGCAGTAATTTATAAAAATTTAATGTGTAATTAATTAACAGAGAAAAAGACTATAATCAGCCCTGTCTAGAGGGATGTGTCCCTGCCTGTGGCAGGGGAGTTGGAACAAGATGATCCTTAAGATCCATTCCTAACATAAACCATTCTGTGATCTGTGAATTAAATTAGTCACTACACAAGTTACTCAGCTCTTTCTCCTCTCATTTTGGCAAATATTAATGCCTGAAAATAGAACATTTAGCCAACAGCTGGTGATGGGGAATGTTAGGGAGGGGTGTGCATGAGTCATTTGTGGAATTACAGTGATTTCTCACAATAAAATTAATAGTGGTTTAAACAACTTTGGAGAGGAAGTTATACCAGGTTCTGTCATTTTCACGAGGAGTTATGAYGTATTAYGAATTACATAATTCAGTTTTTCCKCACTCAGCACAGCCAGAGATGGGTGGAAGTTAATGGTCCATATAAAAGGAGCAAAGCAGGAAAGAAAAGATTTAAAGCCTCAATATTTGGCTTAGGAGTTTTTTGAGGAATACAATGGACTTGTCTTTGCTGACACTTGCAACAGGATCTTTTGCAGTCATTCAGTGTTTTCCTCCAACTGCTTTAATTTCATCAAGCTTTTCATACCTTCATCAATGTCCCATTTGCCTTTTCTCTTGCTCACTTTAATTATGGCTGTGCAGAGTGGCCCCTTTCTGCTGCAGGTTGGGCAGAGAAAATAGGRTGAGGCTTCTTGGAAAATTCAATGTGTGCTCCTCTCCTTCAGAAAACTTGGTGGAGACAGATGATGGAGTGTTCTTAAAATATGGAAATTTATGGGAGTGCTTGATTGTTTTCTCAGTCAGTTTTATGCTCTGAAAAGAATGGGGCAGTTCCCCAGGTAAGGAAGATCCATACTGAACCCTCTTAACACAATGCAGAAGTGGCCAGGCAGGCTTTTCCCTGAAAATCCAAATGTAGAATCGAGTGCTGAATCTTGGAGTTATTGCTGAAGGAGTTTTTTGGAATATGAACCTTCCAACTTAATGGTTTGCATATCTAAAGCTGACTGCCATCATTCTTCCAAGGAGCTCTCCTTAATGCACAGAAACTGTGCTGCACTTAAAAGAGATGTTATAAAATACTACAGCAGTAAATACTGCTGTAAATTATAGATCATAATATACAGCACATGTACATTGTGCATCACATAAGATTTTATGTCTAATCATAGTATATGAGACAATAAATTTMATATCTGGGAGCTGGAACACACAGTTCAGGGAAGTGTTTCAGACGTGGATGATTTCCCTGCAGTTGTGTTTTTCCTTCTCCTCAGTCCCTGAATTGGTAAAAAATSAGCTCATCTCAGCTGCAGGGTATAAATCACTCAGTCTTATTACTTTTCCCACAGGAGAAGTCACATTCCCGTGCTCTCTTTATGATTTTTYCCAGATAATTCCTGAATTAAGTCTAATTACAGCAGACTGCACTGTGTGCCTGTTGGGGTGGTGGCAGTGACCTTGCCCTTGAGCCCTTTCCACAGGTGGCACTTGGTTTCCTGCCCTTTATGAAAGGTTCCTGAGTCACAGGTCCAGCTCTAACTGCTTTGTCCTTTACCCTTCATCTCTCTTGACAGGAACATTTTGGGGTCACTTTGTTCCTGTCCCTCCACTCCASCTCCCCTCCTCTTTTTCTCATCACTTCTTCCCACTGCAATGTTTCATTCCAAATTAAATTGCAAACTTAGAAAAGGAATAGATTAAATAATAACAGAATTGATTGAATTAGATAAAAATCTGATGAAATAAATAGATTAGGGGGGCATTTGCCACCAACTGGCTGTCTCCTGTTTCATGTCCAGCCAGTCCAGCTTTGCTGGGGAAGTGTGTACTCTACTGCTGGGTGTAGTGTTCACAGAGCCTGTTCCACTCTCTCTCCTGAGCAATCAGGATGATTAATAACTGCAGGCCACCTTTATTAAGTTGGGTAATAGAGACCCAAGCTTCTACAAGTCCAGCTTTTCCACTTGCTGCTGGCCCTGGCAGCTGGGAAGCCGCGGTTCAGCGAGCTCCTGCTCTCCGTAACTCCCGGGGTTGTTGTGCTAATGGATCTCTCCAAAGCTCTCTAATGCAGTGGATAGAGCTGTAAACTCCTGCTTTCTTTCCTCAGGAATTGCTGACAATTGCAGGAAAAGCCCTTTTGTGCTGAGATCTGGAGATTGTCCTCGGGGTCAGAGGGGAGATGTCTCTGGGTATTATTCTRTGGATGAGCGCAATGCTCCTTCTGTGACCGGGACAAATGAGGCTGAAATAAAAAAGTTGGAGTGTGTGTAAGGGTTTTGGAGGGCAGGATTTTACAGGATGAGCACAAAGAGAAGGAAAGCAACTTCAGCAGTGTGTAAGAAAGCAAATTTCCTTTCTGGTGTGCAAACCAAGTCTGCTCGTTGTGGTGCTGTGGGTGACAGTGGGACTGAATCTTAAAGGCCTTTTCCAGCCTTAATTCTCTGCTTTTTATGGGATTAGATAAGTGGGTATAAAGCATTGGCTCTGGTGTTTTCTAATTACTATTAAAAATATTATTTATGAAATATATATATTTTATTCTATTCTAATGTATCTTAAATATATTTATCTATTCTATGCAGAGGAATTGTGCTGCTTGAACATATGTGTGATAGAAAAATAAGCCTTTTGTGAAAGGCTGTGTTTATATAAAAATTGATATAGGCTTGCAATAAACTTAGGCCCACCACAGGATGAGCAGACCCTTCCCTGAGCTCTATTTATGTTGTAATAAGGAATCTGGGAGCATGGGGCTCCAGTGTATCCCCCCCAAATCTCTCACGACTGCACAGAGAGGCTGGAATTGGTCCTTGGCTCTTTGGGGAGTTCAGTTGAAAAATCCAGTGGTTTCATTGTCATTATTAAATCCCACAACGACTCCACACAGGCAGAATTTGGCTAGAAGTGGAGCAGAATTGAGAAATATTCAAGCACTTGAAAAGATAGTGGGGGTGGATGCTCTCATCTCTGCGATGGTTGCCAAATTTGTGTTTTCACATTCTACATAGCAATTACAAAATTAACATCTATCTATTTATTGCCTCAGGTTAGTTCTTGGGAAATTAGAATTTTGGCCAAAATTATGCAGGGATATTGAATCTTCAGCAGTGTTCACCAAGTCTTTGGTAAATCTGGTCTTGAAAGAAAGAATGTCTGTGGGCTTTATTATTCCATTTCTTAAAATATTTTATGTGCTCCAAAAACAACAGTTTTTTAATTCCTCAAGAACTTCTTGCTGTGTGCCAGGGTGAACCCCTAAATTTAATCCTGTGTCTCCAGGATTTTGTCTAGCCTGGAAAAGGATACAGCAACCTCAGGTGTGGATATAACAACACATGGACATGGCACTGAGAGCAGGCTGAAATGTGGTGCCTTTCCAGAAGTTTGGGTTTGATCTGCTGCTTTCAGGGAATGTTTCTGGGAAGTATCAGTTCAGGAATGTTCTGAAATGCCCTTTCCAGTAGCTACAGGGATGTGGCCAGCAGCTGGAGATGGGATTTCATAAAATGGAAGTTGCCAGGACAACAGGGAATGGCTTCCCACTGCCAGGAGCTGGGAATATTGGAATATGGGAATATTGGGAAATAAATCCTTCCCTGGAGGGTGGGCAGGCCCTGGCACAGGGTGCCGAGCAGCTGGGTGCCCCTGACTCCCTGCAGTGCCAACCGGCTGGAGCAGCCATGGCAGTGGGAGGTCCTGCCATTGGCAGTAGGTGGCACTGGATGCTTTACGGTCCCTTCCAACCCAAACCATCTGGGCACTTCATGGGGGCAGGAATTCCCCATCCAAACACAGCCTTCAGCAAACCAACACCCCTGTATTATTTTGCTTTCATTTATTTTGCATCTAAAGATGAAAAAAAATCCCCTCAGGATTTTCAGGTGACCTCTTGGGCTCAGGATCCTCGATGACAGAGCAACTCCCTCTTGTCCAGTGTCACTGCTGGGAATTGGGAGAGCTGTGCTCATGGAGATGCATTGGGAGGCATTTCCTCACCACTGAGCACTCCTGTGGACTTGGAGCAGTTGGAAAGGCTCTTTGCCTTCCTCTGCTCCTGCTTCCACCTCTTACACACCACTTGGGAGGATGGCAATGACCCTCGTGGGATTAACAAGTGACACCCTAATTCTAATTTGACTTCTGCTGATCAGTACAGCAGAGCTGTGGATGCTGTTGTTARTTGAAAGTAGGAATCTAAAAAAAAATTGTCTTTTGTGAGTACCACTGCAAGTAAGTGGCCATTTCCAGAGGAGCTCTAAAACACTACAGTGTTTTCAGCATCACAAGTTCAGCTGAAGGYTTTTTCAAACAGCTCTAGAGGGAACTGCCCTATTTTTAAGTGAATTCTTTAGCTGCAGCTTTTCAGTCTTCAGTGTGATTTTATTCTCTGTTTTAACCTAAACATGCAATTTTTGTGTTTCAAASTGAACGCTGCTGCCATTCTGCTGGACTTTGTGGGGTTTCCTGCAATATCAGTACAGCCAATGGCTYCAATGTACACCTTTCTCAGGAAGTGATATCACCAAATTCCAGACTGGTTTGGGTTGGAAGGGACCTTAAATCCCATCCAGTGCCACCCCATCCGAGGGCAGGGACACCTTCCACTGTCCCAGGCTGCTCCAAGCCCCAGAGTCCAGCCTGGCCTTGGGCACTGCCAGGGATCCAGGGGCAGCCCCAGCTGCTCTGGGCACCCTGTGCCAGGGCCTGCCCACCCTGCCAGGGAACAATTCCTTCCCAAWATCCCATCTAAACATCCTCTCTGGCAGTGAGAAGCCATTCCCTGTGTGTTGTGCKTCCATCCCTTTCCCAAACATTCTGTTTGTTCTTCAGTTTTAATGTTTGAGACAAAGATATTCTCAYAGGCAATTCCAGCAGGATTCCAGGAATTACTGAGGAAAGAGAATCTTATTACTGATTCTGCCAGAAGTGACCCCACATTATAYCTTTCCATCCTGYTGGAGCATTTCTGTCTTGGGTGTAATAAGAGTTCTGTACAAGGAAACAGGGACAGGACAAGGGGAAAGGGCCTCAAGCTGGGCCAGGGCAGGCTCAGCTTGGCCAGCAGCAGGAATTTCTGCATGGAAAGGSTGCTCAGGCCTTGGCAGGGGCTGCCCAGGCAGCTTTGCAGTGCCCAGCCCTGCAGGTGTCCCAGGAAGGGCTGGAGGTGGCACTCAGTGCTCTGGGCTGGGGACAAGGTGGGCACTGGGCACAGGGTGGATTCTGGCATTCTGTGATCCCATGAAATTCATCTCCTCCTGCAGCAGGAGAAGATGATTKAATGCTAATTATGGAGGCAAGTCCTTTACACATTTGTTCTGCCTGACACCTTGTGCCAAACACCCCTCTGAGAATGGTTGTGGTTGCTTTTTAGCCATTTACACTCCCATCATGTTTGGTAGGGTTTTATAGTAATCTACATATCCCAGATTGGTCCTGGCAGGTTTTCCCTGGGGAAATTATTGTTGCTGAGGTGTCTGTGACAGGTTCTCACCTTGGCTGCCAGTGCAGAGCATGCCAGAAGCAGAGATAAGCAGTTTTCCATATCTGCAAACAACAGGAGAGCTTGTTCAGAGGACACCACTCCACAAGCACCYTGTCAACCAATCTGTATCCCTATTTTCTCTGCAGTAATTCCATATATTCACTCCTCAGGTATGACCTGCCTCTGACATACTTGAATTTTTCAAGATCTTATAGAAAAGCTTAAAAGCTTACAACGGGTTTTGAGGGCACACTAAATTTCCACACAAAGAGAAGAGATGTTCCTTGGATAAATGTGAATCAGGAGTCTTAAAAAATCAGGAAATCTAGTGTCAGAAGAAAAAGCACAACAGCAAAAATGTAACCTCAGCAGCTGCAGAAGATTTTGTGTAGAACAAGTGGCACCTTAAAGTCACTGATGTCCTTTTTTGTGGGAGATGTGTCTTCCTCCACACCCTGGTGCATCCTTGATGGATCAGGCAACACATTCCCTGTAGTTCCCTTGCTTTTGCCTCCCAGCTCAGCTATTGCTTTTTGATTTTCTGATCCTATCAATTACCCCAGGAAATTCTATATTTTGTTATAAGTTTAGATGGAACTTTTACGCTTCCAAATGCTCTGGTTTATTTCTCCCTCCTTTTTTTTTGCACAGAGTTGATGATATTTGCATTTATGCCTTTGTTTATAAAACRCTCTGTGGCCTTTGAGTGAACCTCTCTTGGTCCCACTTTGGAAATCTCATCAACCATTATCAAGTGTGGTTGTTGCTGGTTTTTTTGATACTGTTGTTGCCTCTGAATTCTATCAGCCTTTCTTTCCCCTGCTTGTGGAATCCTGCTGCAGTTTATTTGATTTTATTTCCTGTGGTAAAAGTGTCAGCCCAATATTCCAATTTCCTCCTGCCTGTAAAACCTGGTGCCTTTTGGAGCAGCAGGTGTTGCAGCCCCCCCCAGAAATGTTGTGTGATATCAGAGGCCTGGATGAAATATCCCACCAAAAATCGCTCAAGTGGTTGTTTCTCTGGGTGAAAATTTATGGGATGCACCCTGTGGAAGGCTGGGATGGAAGTGCTGGAATCATATAACTTAATAAAAGMCTGACAAAGGGATTTTGTGTGAAATATAGGTGGTGATTCCTATGAGCCATTTAAAACTCGACTGGGGTCATAAATACAAAGAGCTGGACTTAAGGACACAATTTCTGAAGACCTCTCCAAGCACRGCTGAGCTTTTCTCAGGAGTTCAGCACTTCAGAGGTTCTGTGGAGCAGCAATTCCTTTTTAAAAGTGCTCTGAAGGTCAAAATCCTTCTCACCCTATGGGTTTTGRCTATCAGTACCTCATTTGGGCTGGGGTCAGTGGCGAGCGGCCCAAATCCATCACTGCAGCTTTCCAGCTCCCTCTTCCCTTTAGGATTTTGGAACGCTACGTGCAAGACCAGATTCCGGGGGCGGCGGTCGTGGTGGAATCCATCGGAGCCCGGAGGTTTGGGGATGGATACTCTGAGGAGGATTACACCAAGTCCGACCTCATGGTCTACGCCATCGACCCACAGACCAACAGAGCCATCATGAGGAACGAGCTCTTCAAGTGAGTGTTGCTTTTGCTGACCTCCCTCTGTTTCCATGGATTGTTTGGGAAGCTCTTGGTCTGTTAGAAATTGGTTCYGCATAACAGGAGCAGAAAAATCCATTGAAACATCTCCTGCATGGATATCCCCTGTGGATACTTTAGGAATTTGCCACTTCCTACCTCAGTCCAGTGCCTTGGGCTAAATTGTCCCAATCCACATAATTCAGACATTGTCACCWTGACAGCTTGTAATGGGTTTTGTCCACCCTGTGGAGGAGCTTCCAACTGAAATTCCTGCAAGGAATTTCCTTCCTGTGCACACAAAGTCCTGTGTGATCCTTCAGGCTTTGGTGCTGCAGTGTTGACCTTCAAGCTTCCACCGTTTCTGTTGGAGCTTGAGTCTGCTTTTTTTCTCTTTCTTTCTTTTCTTTTTCTTTTCTTTTCTTTTCTTTTCTTTTCTTTTCTTTTCTTTTCTTTTCTTTCTTTTCTTTTCTTTTCTTTCTTTTCTTTTCTTCTTCTTTTCTTTTCTTTTCTTTTCTTTTCTTTTCTTTTTCTTTTCTTTTCTTGGGAAATGGGAAGGGAAGGGAAAAAGGGAGAAGGGAAGCAGGAAGGGAAAGGGAAGGGAAGGGAAAGGAAGGGAAGGGAAGGGAAGGGAAGGGGAAAGGGAAGGGAAAGGAAGGGAAGGAAGGGAAGGGAAGGGAAGGAAAGGGAAGGAAGGAAGGGAAGGAGAAGGGAAGGGAGGGTGGTTTGCATCTCCATGTAAAACCTAGACTGGGACACTGACCAGCTGCACACACCTCCACCACAGGAGAGTGAGCGGCTCATTCAAGACATGCAAATCAAGTTCTGTCTTCTAATAAGAAAAGAAAAAAACTCCCTTTTTTTTTGTTTTGCGCCGTTTTGGGTTTTTTGCACATGTTCACCTTGGTGTTTGGTTTCCTCTTGGTGAGAACTCCACCAGGCTCTTCTTGGACTAAGCATGTCCTCAGCAGCCTGGCAGGAAAAGGCTGCAAACCAGAGCAGGGAAATGAGGTTGGAAAACGCTGCTTCTCCTGAGCTCCTGGTGGAGTGTAGGTGAACGGCAGCATWGGAGAGTTCTGCAGATATTCAGATTTTGTAGGCTGGGAAAGATCACTGGGATCAGTCTGAGCAAGTTTGGGAACCAAACTAATTCTGCTTGGAACAGAAATTAATTCCCCAAATTAATTCTGCTTGGAGTATATCTGTCAGCAAAGCAATTGCACCAGACAATCCAATCAACTACAACTTGGGMGTTGTTACTGCAGGTTAGTTCCCTGTCAAAAATTAGGCCTTTTGTCTTTTTTTTTTTTTTTTAATTTTTCCAGGATCAGTTTTATTATAACTTTGGGTGCTAAATTAAAGCATCCATTGATGCTTTTAATTTCTAGGTCCCACCAAGGTCTAGACTCCTGTTCACATCATCCTCTGTATTTTRATTCTTGATAAGTTCTGCTTTGGGCTATGTTTTAATTCTTTTAATAATTTGAAGTTTTCTCTGAACTCACTCCAGTCTTCCAGTATCATTTTTCTGAAGTAGGAATATTAAAAAAAATAGTATTTTATGTTAAAATGCATATGAAATCTAATTAATAGCAATAACAGCTTTCAAGGGGGTAGCAACAGAGCCTCCTTCCTTCTCCTAGCATTTGTTTTTAGGTATCCCCATGGTCAGTCAGTCTTTTCAGGCCTCAGTGATGCTCTGGGTGTTTGTCTGGTCACTTGTACAGTGTTGGTCATTCCCAGAATGGAGTCATTGTGATCTTTTCCCAGTTTTATCCAAGATTCTGACACCCTTTTCCTCCTCCTTTTGGAAAGCTCTCAGTAAATCCACTGCCATCAGAATATGAAAATCAGCTGTTATGTGAACAGGGAGGCAGTTGGCTCTTTGAATTTCAGGAAAAATAAACTTTTCCCTTTGCAGACTCTCTTCATGGTCAGAAAAAAATGTCCCTCTTCATTTTGACACCTCTAGAAAATATTGGAATGTCATTTTAGGGATGTTCAGATGTCCAGTGAAGTACCCAAAACAGTTAAGATGGGTTAAAAATCAGATTTTCCAACAGGAAGATAAAGGGGATTCATCTGAGAAACAACTTCATTAAAATGCTCCCTGTGCCTGCACACTCAGCTTTTTAAGGGCTTTTTTTRCTTCTCTTCAAAAGCTTTTAAATATTTAAATCAGCAAAATCCCAGGGAATGCTTCCCTGACTTTAGGGTAGAGGTGAGTGGCTGTCAGCTCACTGGAGTAAGGAGAGTTRTGCAGCTGGAATTCCCAAGTTTGCACTGGAAAGTGGGAGAAACTCAGYAGATTTGGGATGTACCCAAATCCACAAAGATTTTAACCTTCTAAAAAGATAAAGGTCACTCCTGGGAGTTTGATTTCTGGGGAATGGCTCAGAGTTCTTCCTGCCATGGTCAGAGGACACTTTAGCAGTGGGATGCCACAAGTCCCAGCCACTCTTCTGCCAGCCAAGAGTCTGCTCTGGATCTGACAGAAAAGGCATCAGTGGGAGAAAAGAGAATTTCATAAACTGGATATMATGGGAGAAATGTGAATAAGTCTGAAAGAAACAGAACATCCTGTTTTACTAAAAATTAAATTTTAAAAAATCCTATTTAATTAAAAATTAAATGTTTAACCTAAACGTTTAATTACCAGCAAGGAAGATAAATTCCCACAGGTGATTTTCCAAGTGTTTAACAATTCCATGATGTATCCAGGACCAAGAGCACAGAATTAGTGACTTCTGCCAGCTTGGATTTTTATACAGCTCACCAAATGATTGTGTATTGGAATATACCTGTGGCTTTTCCAGAATGGGCTTTTTTGGGAACACCTGCTGTGTTCCTGCTTCTAAAGCAGAGTGGAGGCTCTGATTTAAGAGAATTTCTTGTGAYCCTGTCACTGTTTGAAAACAATTATTTGTGAAGGTCGAATGCGAGGGGAATTGKGGATGAAGTGGAACAGCAGGTGGAGAGCTGCAGGGATGCAGGCAGGAGTCAGGGATCCAAACCCAGAGCAGCCAGGGCTGGGAGAAGGGGGTGGACACAGCAGCTCACCAGGCAGCAGCTGAACAGAGTCACAGTTGGCAGCATGAGAAGCAAACCCCACTGAACCAAGGCATGAGGCTCCTSTAATCCATAATATTAATCCCACAATAATTCCAGGGAAATGTTTGCCTGGAAAACAAAGGCATGATTTAGAAGTCATGAATGTAGCAGCCAGTGCCAGGGGGTAAAACCCATGTGTCTCTTAAGATATGCAGAATTTTCCCTGTCCTGTACTTTGTAAAACTTTGTAAAACACAATGAGAGATCTGTATTTTTCATTCAGATTCTTAGGACTGATTACCTGAAGTTTTTATTAATCAGGGATCTCATAAAGCAGAGTCATTCAGGTTGGGAAGAACCTCTGAGCTCATCAGGTCCAACACTTAACCCAGCATTTCCAAGGCCACCACTAAACCATGTCCTCACATCCACACATTATGGACACCTGCAGGGATGGGCACTGCAAAGCTCCTGGGCAGCCCCTGCCAAGGCCTGAGCAGCCTTTGCATGCAGCAATTCCTGCTGCTGGCCAAGCTGAGCCTGCCCCTGCTGGCCCAGCTTGAGGCCCTTTCCCCTTGTCCTGTCCCTGTTCCCTGGCAGCACAGCCCGACCCCCCCTGGCTGTCCCCTCCTGGCAGGGAGTTGTGCAGAGCCACAAGGGCCCCCTGAGCCTCCTTTGCTCCAGGCTGAGCCCCTTGCCAGCTCCCTCAGCCATTCCTTCTCTGATTTTTGCTCCAAATCTGTTTGATTACACCCCAAAAATGGGTCTGAATAGCACCTGTACTTCACTATGTCCTCCCTCTTCCACAAACCCTAAAAGACTCTGAAGGCACTCAGATAATTTCCCAGACTGAAACGTTCAGCCTCCTTTCCTATCTTATAAAGGGAAGAGGCTTTGATTTATTGGAGCATAAAAACCAGTTGAATGCAGCAAATTCCTCCTGCATAAATTAAGTGGAAAATGTCCCCTGTTAAAAAGAAAACTGRGTGAAGCTCCTGCACAACGTGTCAGGTTCCATCACAGAGTAAACGCTCACGGCTGAGTTACGGACCTGTTAAAAAGGCTCTGTCGGGAAAATGCCAGCAGAATTTCAAGGGAGAGATGCTTAAAATCATCCAGGGATTTAATGTGTCCTGCTGGGAAGGCTTTTGCCAGCTCCAAGGACGTGGGACATGCACCAGTGACATCTAGCGAGCAGCAAGAGAATGTTTCTATCCACTTTGTGCCATCATTAAGTTGGAAAAGGGATTTTTTCTCAAGWACCAAGGAAATGGTTTCTGGAAGACGTCAGGAATGGGAATTATTCTTCCAGACACCTTTGTGAGCGTGGGGGTGAGCAGMCCCTTTTCCCTCAGTATCATGAAACCAGCCCAAATTCATCACTCAGGATGGATGAGCTGTTCTGCCTGTGATGAGATCCATTACACACCCAGAGCAGAGTGGATTCTCCCTAAAATTCAAAAAAAAAAAAAAACCCAGAGAAAATAAATACTACAAGGATTTATCAGGGAATTAATCTGAGGGGAAGTCAATTATAAGAAATTACTGCCCTTAAAGGAATGGCCCTTGAGGAGTTCAGTTCCTGTCTTGTGATCAAAGTAAGGAAATCAAAGCTGTCTCAGGSTTTCTTTGGACATTCAGAGTTTATACACAAAAATACTTATGGTAGTTTTTTGTTGGTTTTTATTTGACATTTTCTGGAGGTTTTTTCCCCACTTGTCTTTCTCCAGGAGAACCACTGTATGTGTAAGGATCTGGAATTCTGCTATAGTTCCCACCTTTTAGGATCCTCCATCCTAACACATCTCCTACTTTGGTCTWTGGAGTTTGACAGCTTGTGAGACACTGAATCCTCACTTCTGGAGTGATCCAAGGAMTTTTATTTTCCTTCAGAAGTTGAAGCCTTGGACAATGTATTTTTTATCCAGCCAGCCAAAGAATTTCCCTAAGGAGCTGAGCAAATCTTCTAAAAATTGCCTGATTTTAGGGTAACAGCAACCCAGCAAATCATTAAGGGTGGAAAAGYCATCTGAGGTCATCAAATCCAACATGCAGAGCACTGCCAAGGCCAGCACTGCCCATGTRCCCAAGTGCCAGATCCACAGGTTCTTTGAACACTTCCAGGGGTGGTGACTCCACCACTGCCTTGATGATCTTGTGGGCAGAGTGGTCCTTAGGGATGTGTACAGTGTGGTGTTTGTGAGGGTCCCCAGGAGGAGGTGGGAGATGAGAATCTGACTCCATGTTCTCAGAAGGCTGATTTATTATTTCATTCTATTCTATTCTATTCTATTCTATTCTATTCTATTCTATTCTATTCTATTCTATTCTATTCTATTCTATTCTATTCTACTAAAACTATACTAAAGAAAGAGAAAGGATACAGACAGAAGGTTTAACAAGAATAATAATGAAAAACTCGTGACTGACTCCTCAGAGCCCGACACAGCTGATGGTGATTGGTCATTAAATAAAACCAATTCACACGACACCAATCAAACATTCACCAATTGGTAAACAGTATCCAGACCACATTCCAAAGCAGCAAAACAGGGAGAAGGAGAAGCAATCAGATAATTATTGTTTTCATTCTTTTCTGAGGCTTCTCAGCTTTCCAGGAGAAGGAATCCTGGCGAAGGGATTTTTCAGAAAATGTGACAGTGACAGTCCAGGAAGGGTTGGTTGCTCCTCAGGATCAAAGCAGAGAAGGAAAAGCACAAAGCAAGGCCTTTGTGATGCCAGCAAGAACTTTGTGKCCCTGGAAATCAGGATGAGCCCAGCTCACCCCTCCTTTTCAGTGTTCAAACTGTGTCCTGGTGTTAAGTACATTGGAATTGTCCCTGGCATTGGGATTACAGGGAATTGCCACTATTCCAAAGCCCACAGAGATGATGTATTGGGCTATTAACCTGCCCTAATTAAAACTCTCCTCATGCCCTTGAAGGTTCCTGGATGGCAAACTGCTGGATATCAACAAGGATTTCCAGCCCTACCTGGGCCAGGGCGGGCGAATCCTGGAGATCCGCACGCCGGACGTGGTGGCCAACGTGAAGAAGCAGGCACAGGCCCTGGGCTACACGGAGGGGGCACTGCTGGCCCTGGCTGTCATCATCATCCTGTGCTGCATGCCAGCCATCCTCATCGTCATGGTCAGCTACCGGCAGTGAGTACCCTCCTCCTCCTCCTCCTCCTCCTCCTCTCCCAGTGTGGAATTTTTGAGGTCCCCCGTGGCAGAAAGGAAATGATGAATCTGACTCCATGTTCTTAGAAGGCTAATTCATTATTTTAGGTACTGATATTATATTAAAGAATACTATARTAAACTATACTCAAGAATAGAGAAAGGATATTTACAGAAGATACRAGTGAAAAACTCGTGACTCCTTCCAGAGCTGACTGTGATTGGCCATTAAGTCAAAACAATTCGCAGGTGGATAAATAATCTCCAAACCACATTCCAAAGCAGCAATACACAGGAGAAGTAAATGAGATAATATTGTTTTCCCTTTTCTCTGAGGCTTCTCAGCTTCCCAGGAGAAGAATCCTGGGCAAAGAGGATTTTTCAGAAAATATGACAGTGACATCRCAGGGCTTGTAATGTCGTAGTYGAGGTGCTGCAGTTCGTAACGGAGCCGCGTCAACGATTACTCATCTTTTCTAGATTAATTTCTATTTATTATTGCCTATTTCTATAATATTTTGTATGTATTATCTAGATTTCTAGTATATAAAATAATTTCTGGGTTAAATCCCCTTCTCACCACATGGGTTGCTCAATGCTTGGCATGATGAACATGGGAAGTGCATCCTGGGTTCCCTAACATGGTGCAGGAWTTTTGTGCCAAAACACCAGCTCAAAATCCAGGTGTTGGACACAGAAGTGAAGATTCAGAGCTGATTTCCATAKKAAAAAAAAAAAAAAAWAAGSKAAAAA
>NDFG01000185.1:456125-475623 GCA_002167245.1 Sporophila hypoxantha
TTTTTTCAAGAATCAAAAATCAAATTAGAGGATTCCAATGTTTTCGCTTAAATRCTAAAATATTTTTCCTGAGCTTCRTAATTGCAAATGTTTCCCAGAGAGTTGGTTTTCTGCCATTGRAGYGCAACATCAGAGATACTTTTTGATATTTCCTCTTGCCTCTTATACACTGAAGAGATTCCAGTAATTSYCTGATAAATTAATTCAAATCAARATCTGCAACAAGTTCCTTTCAYCTAAAATTTTCAGGTCTACTCATARTTAAGATCGCTGCATTTGGACTTAAAGGCTCCATATCTATTCATTTATTTATTTTTATATATTTTCATAGATTTATTCTCTACTTAAAAATCATATTCACAAATTTACATATACATTATATTCCAGTTCATAGATTTATAAATACATTTATTCAAATATTTATTCTTTAATTAATGATTATATTCACYTCCCCTTTTCRCCATTTTGGYTGAAGAGAAAAAGCCTTTTAAAGAAGTTTGGAAGAGCTTGACCAACTTCTGCACCATGGGGGTGGCAGATCATTCCCAAACTGCTTTTTCTCTCCCAGAATAATATGGAAAAATTGCTTCCATGAGCCAGTTCATCTTGCAATTCATTGGTGGCTATTATCTGAATTGCAGATTCCTTAAAGAAATTAAGCAGCCTCATTTTTCCTTGGCATCTGTTAGATTATCTAAACATCATCAATCTCTTTTAGGAGCTCTCAGGAATCTGCATAAATTCATTTCATCCAAAAATCCCATTTTTCCAATCTAGAGATCTGACTTGGAGTTGGATTTATAGCAGCCCATTGCAAATAAATTGTATTTTTATGGAGAGTGCCAAAGAAAATGAAAGGAATTTTAGAGTTAAATTAAAATCCRGAGCCTCGTGGTTTGTTTTTGTATTCAAGCCTTTTTCACTCCTTTTCCAAAGGAATCTTGGTATTTTTCCTAAAATATTTCTTTAGTACTAAATCTAAAAATGACTCCTTTGAAATCCAGTATCCAGCACAAACCTGTAAGGTACTAATAAATTYTATATTATTTAATAATCACAAAAGAATGGCATCTTCTAAATAATAACCAAAAATGATGCTCCTTCATTATTAAAAGTATTTTTATACATTTTGAAATATGCTAAAATGAGAAAATATAAAGAAAATAATAATTATATTATTTATATTGTTACATAAAAATAATTCAATATAAAGAAACAAGTCTAAAAATGTGCCTGCTTAAGAAAAAACTGGAGAAATATTCATGTTTTCATGTCTTGTTTTCATTCCCTGCTGTAATTCGTATTTCTGCTGACTACAGAATTGTTTCCAAGGGATCAAAAATAGCAGCCAAATGCTGTTCAGCTCTGGAAGTTCTGATTCTTTAAACAAGTCATTAATTCTGGAATTTGATGTGTGGAATAATTAAGTAGCCTGTAGTTTATTACTCCTGTTAGAGTCACTGTTATGGGCAGTTGTTGGAAGCAGAATTTATTTAACCTTCCTTTTTATCTCTTTTTTTTTGCAACCAAACAGATTCAAAGAGTAAGTATTTATTTCCAGCTTTGTTTCTTCCAGCTTGCATAGGAATACTGAGAAACTTTGTACTCAACATTTATTAAATGTAAGGGTTTTTATAAATTCCTATACTCAACTTGCTCCTGAACTSCTGGTGTGATGAGCTTAAAAGTGATTTATTTTTATGGCTACTCGGTGTCATTGGGGTATATCAGGCACATCACCCTGGTGGTGCTCCCCACACGAGGAGCTTTGTTTTCTAGACAGGGAACAGAAATTTTTTCCACTGTGATTTTACTCCATTGAAAAAAAAATCAATTAAAAATTTTTTTAAAAAGGTTTTTTTTTTGGGACAAACCATTCATTGAACAGAAATTTCCCAGCCAACTCCATTAAGAAAAAATGAGTTGTGAGTGGACAAGGGGGAGTGGCATCAAACTGAAAGAAATAGATTTAGATGGGATATTGGGAATTAGGAATTGTTCCCTGGCAGGGAGGGCAGGCCCTGGCACAGGGTGCCCAGAGCAGCTGGGGCTGCCCCTGGATCCCTGGCAGTGCCCAAGGCCAGGCTGGAGCAGCCTGGGACAGTGGGAGGTGTCCCTGCCCATGGCAGGGGTGGAACTGGATGGACTTTAAGATCCTTCCCACCCCAAACCATGCTGGGATCTGGGAAGCTCTGGGATTCCACCAAAACAGAAAAATCCAGGAGAAGATAATCATGTTGTCACTTCGGTGAAGACAAAATCCAGGGGATGTTTATTAACCACAGGCCAAGAACATAGAAAACCTCCCATTTTGGCTTTCTTTGGGTTGTGTTTTGGGGTGTNTGGGACAGTGGAAGGTGTCCCTGCCCATGGCAAGGGGTGGAACTGGATGGACTTTAAGGTCCTTCCCACCCCAAACCATGCTGGGATCTGGGAAGGTCTGGGATTCTACCAAAACAGAACAACCAGGAGCTGAAAAATCCAGGAGAAAATAATCATGTTGTCACTTTGGTGAAGACAAAATCCAGGGGATGTTTATTAACCACAGGCCAAGAACATAGAAAACCTCCCATTTTGGCTTTCTTTGGGTTGTGTTTTGGGGTGTTCCTGATGAGTGTTCCTCCTTCCCCCCGTGGCTCTCCAAAGGCGACAGGCTGAGTGTGCCAAGACTGCGAGGATGCAGATGGCTCTGCCAGCAGGAAAACCGGCCGGAGCCGCGGCCAACAACCTCTATGAGGAGCTTGGAGACAGCACCATGTGAGTATTCCTTGAGATCCATCCAGATCCAGAAAATCACTGCCCTGGGCTACCTGGGCTAGTGGGASGTGTCCCTGCTRATGGAATGGGATGGGTCTGAAGYTCCCTCCCAYTCCAAARTATTCTGGGGTTCTATAAAATCGTTTCATGCAGTCTCTGTGCAAAAYGTTTTCTTCATTCCCCACCTGCTTGGGGTTCTCCAACATCCAGAAAAGAAATAGGCTGGCTCTGGAAGAAGGGAAAAAAACAATTTATTCTTCTTGTAATGGATGGGGCAACCTTTAACAGACCTTAAGTGGGCAAAAAGTCTCACCAGATGGTTTTCCTAAGAGCAAYATCCTGCAGCAGGTCACTGCTGCCAGGATTGGATTCCTTGGCACATCCAGGCCAGCACTCCACGTTTTCCAAAGCTGTTGACMAAACCCATCCAATAAAATTCATTCTTATCCATTGCACTCGTCTGAAATGATAATTCCCTGAAAARTGCTGCCCCAAAGTCTTCATTTCCTGTAGTAAGATGGGTTTGMTTTGTTGGGCGTTTTTGTTCTAAATTTAAACCCGTTTAAATATTGAAATTGAAGGAACTATCAAAGCAGASAAACCCCTGGTAGCTCAATAAACTCATCTTTTACCTCTTACATGCTCATAAAATAATAATCTTGCAAGGCTGCCTCTCTTTTCATGCCTCTGTAAACCTGAAGTTGATGGACTCCAATAACAATTTAACTCTCAGTAGGAAAATATTCCAGCCAATTATTATTTGTGTGATACTGGGGGGGTTGTTTGATAAGCTTTGCCACACTTCTTCATCTCTGTTTATACTTGAAAACCAAGGAGTGCTGAAGAGCCCAGCTTGAATAATATTTGGTAGGTAGGGAGTGAGTGGATGGTGGAAATGAAGATTGCTCTGTTTRCCATCATGATTTGTTTTGCCCAGAAAGCTGAAATTTTCCAGCTGCTGTGATGGAGTTTATAAAATGTTACAGGGCCATGACAGAGCTTTAAKTCTTGGACAACTGGGTGCAGTCTCTTCACATGGAATAATTCTAGGGCTTGAGCTTTTCTGGGTAAATAGGAGACTTAAAAATGCTGGGAGTAGGAGTAGTTTCTCCTAAGGGCTGAATTTTTGCCTTTTGCCTTTGTCAAGTTATGCTTGGGCAGGAAGGGAGGAAAAATGTGTGGAATAAAGTTTTTTTGGAATGGGAGCACTTCAGTTTGTGAGTCACATCTGTACCCTTATGCAGGGAGGTGCCATCTGGATAAAATTAATCTTTTTTTTACACTAAACCAAATTTCTGCTGAAATTAATTGTGTGATGCTAAACCCAGAAAAATTCTCATTGTGCTTTGTTTTATCTGCAAAGGTTTTTTGGGGTTTAGAACTGCCCCAAAGAGGTGCCAGTTCCCAGATCTGCAGTATTGACTTTGAGGCTTAGCTTTATGTTAATTTGGACAAAAAATAGTCTTCATTGCACCAAAAAGGTGCTGTAGTTGGAATGTTTTCTCTCAGATGCCTTTGCATACAACCAAGGCTTATCTGTCATGCTGAGGAAKTGATTAAACACAAAAATCCTTCAGAGATAAATCAAAATCCATAGGATTTGCAAGAAAGTAACAGGCTTCAATAAATATAATTACAAATTAACTTTTTCTTTGCCATAAATATTTTACTTCAGGGCACAGGTATACCTTAGGAAATTCTGATTTGGAAAAAAATCTTTTATTGCCATTTTTTCATGAGTTTTAGTACATTGTTCCCTGTTTTAGTTGTCCTAAGTCTGTCATCTTTCATTTGCAGTGTCTTGTTTGCTTTCTTTGGTGTTTATAGCAAATGAAATGGAACAAAGCTCTTTAGMTTTAAATCTGCCTTGTCTCACCATTTTCATTTTTCCCTGTCTCTGGATCCTTAGGCATCAGTAAGTAAGCTTATTTCATTTTCTTAATATTTGTAGCTGGTAGAAATTAGTTAATTTTCCTTCCAGCYATTCCCATCCAACCTTGCAAGGTGAAGTTCATATTTTATTTGTCCATTGAGCAGAAAAGACATTTACTGGGAAGTTGCAATACTTCTGTGCTTCTTTATCCCTCTTCTTGGAAGCAGAGAGAGGAGGGGTGATTGCTGAACTTGAAGGGCATTATTTCTAAAGCCAAAGGGTCAAAAAAACCCAAACCAGCACTGAGTGCATGAACAGAGWGGTTTGCTGGGAGTTCATGGATTTATGGCTGGGTTTAAACCTTCCTTGGRTGTTAATTCCAATCCCATGCAAGGCCTGTAGAGTCTTTGAGCTGACAGAACCTGAACTCTCTGGTCCTCAGTGATGGAAACAGCTCCACACAAACAAAAAAACTTGGTGGGGTCACCTCAGAGGCCTCGTGTGGAGCGAGGAGGAGGCTGAGGAGCTTTTGAAATAATCTGCTCCAGTGGCAGAAAGGTGGTGGCACCTTGCATGAGCCTTCTGCTGGAGGGGCTSCTTCAAGTTCAGTCGCTGCTTCTCTCACCTCTCAGTAGATGCAGGGCTTGGCTGACCTCAAAGCTGGCTGCTTCAGAATTCAGAGTTCCTTTACAGAGGGACCTGGAGCTGCTGCAGAGAGCCCAGGGGAGGCACCAGCATGGGCAGAGGGATGGAGCAGCTCTGCTGGGAGCAAAGGCTGGCACAGCTGGGGGTGCTCACCTGGAGAGGAGAAGCTCTGGGGTGACCAAATTGTGGCCTTGCAGGGCCTGAAGGAGCCACAGGAAACATGGAGAGAGAGTTGGGACAAGGGATGGGGTGCCAGGACACAGGGAATGGCTTCCCAGTGCCAGAGGGCAGGGCTGGATGGGATATTGGGAATTAGGAATTGTTCCCTGGCAGGGTGGGCAGGCCCTGGCACAGGGTGCCCAGAGCAGCTGGGGCTGCCCCTGGATCCCTGGCAGTGCCCAAGGCCAGGCTGGACTRTGGGGCTTGGAGCAGCCTGGGACGGTGGAAGGTGTCCCTGCCCATGGCAAGGGGCTGGAGCTAGGTCATTTTAAGGTCCCTTCGAATCCAAACCCTTCTGGGATTCTCTAATTAGTGTGAAGTTAATTATTTTTATTCATTCAGCCRAGAGGAAGCCTTAGGCACACTCAGCTCTGGCAAACTGCAGTGCTTGGGGAGAGTTTATTCACTTTGTGGTACTTTGCTGGGTGTGTTTRGCAAAACAAAAATGAGAGAATGATCCCTGGGAGAATGATCCCTGGGTTCAGTGTGGGAATTCCAGTCCTCCTGGCTCCCTGGAACATTGGGAAGCTGAGTATTCCCTGCCTGGGTGGTCCCCTGGTCAAAACAGGAAACAAAAGTTAAGAAACAAAAGTGTTTTGTTATTAAATGCAACCCTCAGGGGACTTTTACATCTTAAATAACTTAGAGGAAAAAGATGATCTCTTAATTAACTCCTTCTAGGTATTTAAAWTTRCCATCCAATTTTGCTAYGGACTATTTAACCYCCAGAGATTAATTTCTTATTAATTTGGATTTGGTTATGTTTTCTGAGATGTGAAACAACACCACCAAAACCCACAAAACAATGGGACCAAGAGATCCAAAAAACTTCATCTTTCAACACTCACAGAATCATGGAAAACTCCATTTTTTTTRCCTAATCTTTTACCAAAATTCAAATTTTGGTAGAGAAAAGGCTTAGAATTTTTAATTCAGAACTTGTGTGAAAATACTGGGCATCTCTAAGCCACTAAAACCAATCTTAAATTATATTTTAATTTGTGCAGGTAGATAAGATTTCTACTCATGTTGTACTTTAACTCTGCCTCACACAGGCCCAAATCTTAAATTTCTCACAGTATGAGTGAAAAATAAATCTCATTTCAGCCTGTGGTGAACATTATTTAAAACAGGCATCAAAGGACACTTTTTTAGCAGGCAATTTGGGGATATTCCTTTTAAAATACCATTTATTTTCAAACCTGCTCAGAAGGTTGTGGTATTAAAATATTTGAGGGAGGAAGTTAATGAGGGACTGGGAGGTGATAGATACAGTCCAAAAAGTGGTGGGACCTGCCACTTTTGGTGTAGAAATTGGATGTCACCCAACCACAGGGGCTTTTTATTGGGTTCAACATGATGAAGAGATGAAATTCATTCGCATATTGATACTTCTGTGATGTTTAGTGCTTCTAGGTGGATAGGCCWCAGTATTAACTGATAATTTTGAAATCTAAGAGGTTTTTTTTAACAAGAAGTGAATTTATTTTTGAACTCACCAAGTAGCTACYCAGCTTCAAATTAAAGCAAGCAGCAGCTTGTTTTAATTTTCCTTCCTTCCCCCTTAAAGAAGATGCAAAAGTAAATGTCTTGGCAGTAGTAGATGTGCTCCTGCTGTTGGGTTGTAGTTTGCTAGAAGTGATTTAATGGCTCTGATTCATGTCATAAGTTCTTTTTTTTTTCTCTCTCATAAGTACCTATGTCCATGCATGTTTCCTCACATGTGGTTATCTTCTTTTCTTTCAAGTCTTTTTCTTCTCTACCATTTCCAACAAAGCAGGGGAAAAAAYTCAGTCTTAGAAGAAGGAGACCGACAGAGAGTTATAAGCAGCTTTGCTTCCCGTGCTATAGAGGCTCACAAGCAATCCAATATCAATGGATCCCTGAACAATAACCTCCCCAAATCCTCGAGTAACATCACTTTTTTGTCCGATGAGAACCCGCTAACGACCCGAAACCCGTTGTACATGGAAGGTTTCCCTCAAAGCCCCGCTGCCTCTGGGTTCCTACGGAAAAGGAACGATACTTTAGATACTCTTTCTCCTTCAAGACTGGCCTGGAGAGAGGCCTCTTTTGGGGGCAGCCACCGGGCGTGGACYGTGCCCACTCACCTGACCAGGAGACACATGTCAGGGTCCCTGGGTAGGCCGGTTATCATGGACCCCATCCAGTGGCAGCAGCAGAGACTCACGGGCAAGGAGGAAGGAGCTGAAAACCCCGAGAGCAGTGATGATGTCAGCAGTCCACTCTTCCAAAAGATCAGTGGCCCCAAGCTGACTGTGAAGGAGAAGGCGAGGCAGTTTGAGGCGCTGCAGGAGATGAAGCAAGTGAGGTCTCCCGAGGTGAAATCCGCGCGGTCGCCCACYCACAGCGCCAGCGCCCAGGAGGGAGAGAGCGCGCCAGAGCAGTCTCCCAAAAGCGTGGTGGCTTCTCCCCACCTTCGCTCCTCCCCTCTGTCCTCTCCAACGCCTGGTGCTGAAGGAGTTGAAGCAGAGGCCGCCGTGGTCCCCGCTGTAATCGTCACTCACCACGACGACCCTCAGGAACATTCTCCTCCACCYACTCGCAAACCAACTCCTCCGTCTTCTAGGATAAAGAAACCACTTTGCCAAAGTTTTCTAGCTCCTCAGACCAAAGAAAATGTAGAAACCATTCCAGATCCGCCTAAAATGCCCCCACCCCCTCCTCCACAGCTGCCACCTCCACTGCCACCACCACCTCCATCCCCTCCTATGTTGCCACCACATCCTCCGCCTCCACCCGCAGTTTCTCTTCCTTCTTCTTCTTCCTCTTCTTCCTCTCCATCTCCTCTTAGCACGCAGCTCCTMTCCCCTGCCAAGCATTCCAAATCCCCTGCCAAACAGCCAGCTGTCCCCACCCCGGCCGCAGTGCCAGAGCCTCCTCCCCGCAGGGAGCTCAAAGGAATTCTTAAAAACATTCAGAATTTGGCCGCCATCGAGAAGTCGGTGGCCAACATGTACAGCCAAATAGACAAGAACCACCTGCTGCCCAAGCACGTCCCCAAGCTGAAGCCAGCCCTGACCCCAGAGCTCCCGACTCCAGAAGCCGCAGCCGAGCACAACCAGCAGAATGGGAACTTGAGCTGTGTAGTGGAGGAGCTGGAGAAACGCTTCCCCTCCCAGTCGACAGCTCTGTGATGCTCACAGGTGGATGTTCCCTGCTTTTTTTTTCGAGTGGGAGGACTCAAATGCAGCACACAGTATCTGCCTCAGACTCTCCAGAAGTCCTGACTTTCCCCCTTTTCTCTGCTGTACACGACTTTACCCGCTCCCGATCCCAAATGGAGAGACGCTGTCCTTCCCGTTCGCTCGGAAATTTGTGATGTAAAATACAATTCTCCAAGTTGTTTTCTCAGAACTGCATCTTGCTGGTTCTTAGTCTGTTTCCTGGAAATTCTTGGGGGAAACTGTCCARTTTTACCCAAGGATGTGGCATAGATGGCAGCAGGCTCCATACTTCTTTAAGCAGCCTTCACTGTAGGTAACGTCAGTCAGATTTTCCTGTAGCTGTGATTGGAATCTCTTGCTTTGCCCATAAAAAGGAAGGAATTTTTCCCCARCTGGAAGGAATCTTCTGCCACACGTTGGGCATCAAAGCAAGGAAGGCCTGGGAGTAGCAGGCTCAGCTTTGGTGAGCRGGGTTATTGGATGGGCCTTGAGCAGCCTGGGATGGTGGCCCTGCCCATGGGATGAGCTTTAAGGTGCCTTCCAACCCAGGCATTCCATAATTCCATACTGCYTCTCCCTGCTCCATGGGCTCTGCTCTGCTGACATTTTCTGGCAGCTCAGTTCCAGTCTGCAGTCAGAAGAAGGGTTTGCTCTTGGTGTCTCAGCAAATACAGCTGTGTCCCCACTCCTGTTCTCCATTTTCTGCCTTCCATTGCATTTTTTTTATATTGTAATTGCATGTGAAAAGTTTATATTTTCTAAATTCCTTTCATGTACAAAGCATTTGTTGTTTGTTTTTTATGATTTTGCATGTGCATGTTGTTGCTGTCTCTCTTTAATTTCCATGCTGGTCTGTCACAAGCTGAAACATCTCACTTAKATTGTAATAAAGTCACTTTGATTAGTGTCACCAGGTGAAGGGTTTCCAAGTACTTGTAAAAATCCACATAATGTGGATTTACTTACCAGCTTTTTTGCTCACAGTGGTCTAAATCAGCTCTTTACATTTACATAAATATGTTTATTAGAAATGTATATGTAAAGTAAATTAGCTTGTCCTTTGAAAAAATGGTAAGTAAAAGCAGTTTGGGCATTTAAATGTTTGGTTCAGCTTGCAAGTTTCCTTTCAGTCCTTTGCCAAAATCTAAAAAGTTTAATATGACAACTTRGAAAAACCATCTTGGGAAAGGCAGGTATTACCCAATGAAGCAAAACTAAAACTCCAGTTCAGTATCAACATTGTAATTCTGAGCAAAAAGGTAATTAATTCTTTATCAGACTCAACATTTTCATGGTGCTTGGCTTTTTCTCTTTTCTCCTGTTTGMTTTTTTTMMGGMMMTMTTTTMTTMMTTTGTTWTTGAAGTCTGCAGTTAGGACATGTYTGGATGCTTCAGTCAAAAGCTGCTCAAGGTAGTTTCTCTTTGTTTGTCCCAGTGCCAAACTCCATGAACTCCATCCCACAAGTTCTGCTGATCCATTAGAATTTTCCTTTACTTAAAACCCTTGTTGGGATAGGTTGTAGGATCAAGGTGGTGTTGGAGTAGCTAAATGTGTGAGGGGAGGGATTATCCTATTGTCCTATTTTTGCTGTAACAGAATCTGTGTCATTTATGAGATGTGCACATTTTTGATGCTCAGTTCTCCAAAGGTGGCACGACTGCAATGTTTTAATCATATCCCCAAAGCTCAGCATCTATTAGGTAGAAAATTTTTAGGATTGAAAAGCCAGAGTGGGAATATGACTTAAATGTTCTTCTCTGTGTCCAGCCATGCTCCTGGTGAGGGGACAGTGGGAAGAGGACAGAGATGGGCATGAAAAATTATTGGGCTGCTCATGTTCAGACTGGATCAACCCCAAAGACAGAAATTTAAATTTAAGTACCCAAGTCCCATGTTAGAGCCTGTAAACAGGTGCTGTCATGCCGATCTTTACATCCCCAGTGAAATATGACACAAATAGGACCTAATTTTGGGGTGTGTAAGGTCACATAGCAAAAGTGGAGGTGTGCAGTCATTCACAGCATAAACTCCAGTGGTTGAATTTGGCTACAATTAATTGGGATGTTCCTAAGCAGAAAGAGTGGACATCACACAGAAGTTCCACTTTGAATATTTGATTTCATCATTTTAGAACAGTGTGTGGGAGGGGGTCAGGGCAATCAGCTCCTCACTGATGAGGAACATTTGCTTTCTCATTCTGAAAATCTTTATGAAGTTGAAAACTTTACAAAGCTGGATTCATTTTGTCTGGATATAATGCAACCTTTGTTCTCCTGCTGGCTTTTTTTTCACAGCCTTTGTTTAAAAAATTACTCTGTTAGACTGGGAAAGAAGCTGTACCAGGGAAATTCTGTCCCATTGTGATYTCTGGGTGGTGCAGGGGAAATTGTTTTAAACAAAAAGAGGAGAGATTTAGGTGMGATATTGGGYATTAGGAATTGTTCCCTGGCAGGGTGGGCAGGCCCTGGCACAGGGTGCCCAGAGCAGCTGGGGCTGCCCCTGCATCCCTGMCAGTGCCCAAYGGATGGGGCTTGGAGCAGCCTGGGATAGCGGACAGCYGGTGGAGGTGGAAGAGGATGAGCATAAAGGTTCTTTCCAACCCAAACCATTCCACAATTCCATGGTACTGCAGTGCTACAAAGGATTAGATCCAGTGTTGTAGTTGGTAGCAAATTGAACATCTGGAATAATTTATATTTATATATAATTTAGCCCTCCCAGGTTGTCTGATTTGGTCAGCTGGGGTCCTCTGTGACCCTGCATGTATCTCTCATCCTTTCATCATCACCTTGARGGGGCCAAGCCCTGAGCAGGAGCAGAGATGGCATCAGTGGAGAGCTGGAATTGAACCATCCACAGTGTTATCACTACTCCTCCTCCTTCCAACTTGTCCTCAGTTCCAGCTCTGAACTGCAGGAAAATCTTCATTTTAGGAGCCAGGGCAAACTAATAAGCAGTTGTTCCCTCTGAGGAGTATCTGTAGTATTTGGGATTTGTGATGATTTTGCTTTTGATATGAAAAGAGATTTAAGTTATGGAAGAGCAGATGCCTGCTGGGGTGCCAGGAATTGGGGAAATGCTGCTTTAGGCAAATCCCAGTTCCTCTAACCTCTTTTAGCAGGGAAAGGTTGGCACATCCTGTCCATGTGAGTTCCTTCTGGCTTTGTCTCTCCCCTTAAGTAGCAGCTCTGTGTTCTGGCTGTCCTGTTACCCCACATCCMGACAGGCTCCATGGCCTCGCTTCCCATTCCACACAGAATATTCCCAGACTGCAGTGAAGTCTGGCTGAGAGCATTTCCCAGAAGCAATCCCTCRCTCTGTGCAGAGCTTTCATTCCTTCCTGGAAACAAATGATGTTGTCCTGACCTTTGTGCCAGAATAGATCCTTGTGCTGTAGTGAATGAATGGGTATTTTATGTCTTTTGGGGACTTTTTGTTCCTTCTAATCATGGCCACACAAAACTACTTGAAAAATATCAGCAAAACTCAGCATGGTGCTATTTTTATGAAAGTTGAACTCCAAATTTAATTAGAATTACTCATATTATTCCTTTAATCTGCAATATAGTGCAATTAAGAGTAATAGACTTCCTTCTCCTCAGACCTCCTTTATCTGAAGATTGTTGTAGGCGATATGGAAACTAAATCCAGCACCCCTCAAGTGGGCTTTGAAGAGTCACAGATCATCTTTGGATGATAAATCTTCATTTCAGCTGGCCATGAGGTTTATATTATATAGGCGACAGCATTAATTCAATGCTGATAATCAATTCCATGTGCTGAATATTAATAGGAAGATTTAGAGATGGGGATATTAAAGAATTAAAAGGATTTCACTGGTCTTTATTATTTATTTAGTGTAATTAAAGACTTCCCCATGARTGCTGGCTGTGTCCTAGGTTAAGCCTAACATAATTTTGAGCATTTACCCTTTCCTTCTTAAAAACCATAATAAAAATAATCCAGACTTATCCTTAAGAAAAATTCCAAGGCCTAAATTTTTCTTCTCTACTTTTGCCGAAACCATTTCAATTTTCAGGCACAAAACGTGAAAATAGAGAACTTGACAGACATAAATGCATTGGTCATGCCCAGGAATGGCTCCAAGAAAATTAATTAAAGCAACAATAAATTCCCCATAAGATCAGAAGCACAAAGTCTGTGGCAAAATAACAGCAGATAGCAAAAAAAAAGAATCTACCTCCCCACCAGTGGGCAAATGTTAGGAAAGGTGTAATTGGAATGATAATGTTGGTACAAGAAATTAGTAATAGACGCTCCAGGGTAATTCCTGATGGATACAGAAAGTCCTGGAGAGGAGAAGTTGTTTCACTGCTTGAGCAGACGTGTGAGGGAACAGGGTCCCTCTGTGGATGGTGGCACAGCAGGSAGGGGATGGGGCAGGGCCTCTCCCAATCCCCCTTTCCCTGTGCTGAGTCCCTCTGGATGCTCTGGCTCTTGGGGATTGGGGATTTCTCCTCATCCATTCACAGTCTAAAGCAGGAAAAGATCCCAAAGCATCTCCAACCTCTCTCATGCAACAATCCCTGTGTCCAGAGCAAACCCAAAGAAAAACATATTTGGTATTAGAGATATGTATTTCTTTCCATGCTAATTCTATTTCTAATTACATTCTCTTTCACCCCTCTCCAGCAAGAATGGTAATGGGCAGCTTTGTGCAGGCTCACAGCATTATACTAATTTATTTCTTGTCTTTTTCTGACTTCTAGGCGAGGATATGCACAGCAAGAGGTAAGGCCAGAGCCCAATTACCTTTCCAATATTGATTACACCAATGTGCTTTTCCCATACAGCCCAAGAGTGTGGGCAGCAGGGGAGTGGGGACTCTCCCCTTCTACTCTGCTCTTGTGAGACCCCACCTGGCATTCTGTGCACATTTCTCCAAAAATCAGAAGGACATGGAATTGTTGGAACAGGTCCAGAGGAGGCCATGGAGTTGCTGAGGGGTCTGGAGCATCTTCCCTGTGGAGCCAGGCTGGGAGAGCTGGGAATGCTCAGCCTGGAGAAGGGAAGGGTGTGTGGAGACCTCAGAGCTCCTTCCAGGGCCTGAAGAGACACAGGGGAGCTGGAGAGGGACCCTGCAACAGGAACTGGAGGGACAGGACACAGGGAATGGGTTCAGACTGACACAGGGGAAATTTAGGTGAGATATTTGGAAGAAATTCTTGGTTGTGAGGGTGGGCAGGCCCTGGCACAGGGTGCCCAGAGCAGCTGGGGCTGCCCCTGGATCCCTGGCAGTGCCCAAGGCCAGGCTGGACTTTGGGGCTTGGAGCACCTGGGACAGTGGAAGGTGTCCCTGCCCATGGCAGGGGATGGGATTAGCTGAGTTAAAAATTCCCTCCCAACCCAAACCAGTCTGGGATTGTGTGTGGGGAACTCCTGGGTACTGAGTGCTTTAGAGACCAGAAATTGAAAGGGCTTCAAGAAGTTTATGAGCCGTAGATCCCCTGGGGGCTGACATCCACTGTGGCAGGAGTGTGACCTCCAGGCTCGGGGATGGCTGCTTAAGGAGCTGCCAGAAGGAGCTTCCCAGGGAATTCCCTCCATGCCTGGTGTGTTTTCCAATGTCACACCCAATCACCTGCCAGGCAGGAATGGGGCTCCACAGACCTCCCTGCAGCTCTGTGAGGTCTGCTGCTCCTGCAGTATCATTTRCTCCAGAAATGAATAGCAGGGAGAAGAGTTTCCTTCAGTACAGTCTCATTTAATCAGTGGAAAGTTCTCCAAAATACATTTCTATCACAAAGGTTGATATTTGCTGATTTTTTTTTCCTCTCTTTGCACAGCTGGTTTGTATCTCTTAATTTAAATACAGAACTTAGTTCTCTTGTCCTCTGATAGAAGTTTTTGAGTTAAATATGTCAGGTAATCACCACAAAAACTGGGAAGTTGATTTTGTATTTAGGRAAAATAAATGGCGTACTGTGAAAGGATTTTACTGCATCAGGAGCTCTGTGTTCTCACAGGGGATGGAAGTCTCCAGCTGCCTGCCATAAAAAATACCAAAGGACCTATGGTTTCAGCATTTGTTACTAATCTTAGACACCAATCACCTGCCCTTTAACTGTTGCTGCCTAATTAACCACTTTCTCATTTTCTTTTGTAGCAACAGCAGTTGCTGAGACCTTCTCTTCTCAGACCAGAGGTACAGCCATTTTTCATTTCTTAATTGTTCTGTAAGCTTTGAAATTGTTTTTACATCATTTTATAATAAGAACTTGTCTGTCTCAGGTAATTTTCCCCCCTGGCTCTTAGATCAAAAGCAAAGTTCTGGCATTTTGAGCCCAGTTATGTTATTTTAATTAAATACRTTAAATTTACTGCCCTTTGGTTCTTCCAYGGCCAGGTTGGGTGGGGCTTGGAGCAACCTGGKATGGMGGAAGGTGGGAATGGATGGGCTTTAAGGTCTCTTCCAAACCACTTTGGGATCTGTGATTTTCCCCATGAGCATCTTTCAGTAGCTCCCACTGGCTTCATCCCACAGTTTCAGATTTCCCAGCAGAATCATTCCATTGCTCTCCAACTGCTGATTTTTTGCTGGTGTCAGTCAGCTGRTGATGGATTACTGCAGCTGGAGCTGAGCTGAGCAGTTGGTGCTGGAAGCTTTAGCACCTTGCTGTGCAGTGCAATTGCAAATCTTTCCATTTCCAATCTTTTAGGCCCAAAATTGTTTCCAGTATAAGCAGTAAGAGCAAATGTGAGACGTTGGTATTTTTGTGCTACAGGATGGGGATCATTTCTGCAGTCAGAAGAAGTAATTACATAATAAAGAATAATAAAATCAGTAATTACATTTGGGCCTTTTTCACACTGTTTGCATTCAATCAGTGTTTCTCTTTTCCAGGAGTTGAGTATGGAGTCTGGAATTGATCCAGGGCAGGAATACTATGGCCAGGATTACTACAGTTATGAGCATGGGTATAGTTCCA
The DNA here is from genome assembly GCA_002167245.1 of Sporophila hypoxantha. Lineage (NCBI taxonomy): Eukaryota > Metazoa > Chordata > Aves > Passeriformes > Thraupidae > Sporophila > Sporophila hypoxantha. Next base: position 471,759 of record NDFG01000185.1, read on the forward strand.
TTTTTCCTCTTTATTTCTGAAAGTGCTGCTTTTCCAGGCTGGTGATGTTTATTATTCCAGCAGTTAATCATGAGACTTCCCTTCACCTAAGGATTACTTTAATCTTTGTGTCCACAAAGGCATGAACCAACAACAAAACTCTTTTCAGAGGTTAAGGGGGTGTGTGATAACTCCCTGCTTCTTCAGGGATGTCATTATTCCACTTACAGAGTGCACATCCTGWCCCTCATGCTGGGTTTATGCCCTTAATGTGTGTATTTCTGCTCCTGGGAGATTAATTTCCATCACCACCTTCTCTTCTGTGTTCAGGGATTAATCCTTTCTTCTCCCACTTTCCAGCCAGCTGCTGGCCTTTTAAATTTCCCTCAAAAAAACCCAATCCTGCCTTGTGGCCTTTTAAATTTCCCTCTAAAAATCATTCTGCCTGGTGGCCTTTTAAATCTCCCTCAAAAAACCCCATCCTGACTAGTGGCCTTTTAAATTTCCTTCAAGAAACTCCATCCTGCTTTGTGGCCTTTTAAATTTCCTTCAAGAAACTCCATCCTGTTTTGTAGCCTTTTAAATTTCCCTCAAAAAAATCCCATCCTGCCTTGTGGCATTTAAATTTCCCTCAAGAAACCCCATCCTGCCTTGTTCTGATAAATCCCATTGGACTGCAGCTCTTCAGGAATTACTGCTGGCGTTTCCCAGAACCGATCCCAGAGAAGCTGCTCTTTCATTCCATGATTATTAAGAAAGATCCCCKAAAAAATCAGGTGGATTGAAGGAAGCTTGATGTCCTTAGAGAGGTTTTGACTGATCCAGCAGACCCCAAAATTCAGGTTACCCTGAGGGGRTTGRGGCTGCTGGAGCAGAAGGATATCTGGGGTTTGGTTGCCGCTAAGGAAGAAAAGGAGGGAGTAAAACAAGGAGAGCCATTCCTACCACTCTGGATGTGAACAAGTGCAGTGCTGGTAGTGTGGTGAGAGGTGTGAGCACATTTGGGCTGTCCTGAGGAGCTGTGGTGTCCCTGGCAGGTACGAGCTGCCGCAGTACGGGAGCCGCCGGCGCCTGCTGTCCCCGTCGGGAATGTACGACGAGTACGGCGAGGTGGTGGTGGAGAGCGACGGTGGCTACTACTACAGTCCCCACGGGCCAGCAGCTGAGGAGGTAAGGAACCAGCTCTGGAGGGATCATTCTGTCTCTTTAAGAGCTTGAAGGGCCACCAAACCTCATCAGTTGTACGCTGGAATTGATTGGAATTGGGTTTTGTATAGATCAGCGTTAAGCGTTMTTGGCCCCATAAAGTTTGTCAGCATTAAATTCCTTTTGTTTTCCAGGCACAAAAAAGAATTGCTGAGTTTCTGTTAGTATCCACATCTGGTTTTAGTTCTAAAAAAAATCCACTTAGATAATTCCATTCTATATCATTACCAAATAAAGAAACATTCCAGTATTTGTAGGGGACGACAAGGAAGCTGGAGGAGGACTCTTCAGCAGGAACTGGGGTGATAGGACAAGAAGAATGGCTGAAGACTGAAAAAGGGAAAATTTAGCTTGGATATTGGGAATRAGGAATTGTTTCCTGGCAGGGTGGGCAGGCCCTGGCACAGGGTGTCCAGAGAAGCTGGGGCTGCCCCTGGATCCCTGGAGTGTCCAAGGCCAGGCTGGATGGGGCTTGGGGGAACCTGGGATATTGGAAAGTGTCCCTGCCCATGGCAGGGGGTGCCACTGGATAGGCTTCAAGGTCCCTTCCAACTAAAAGCACTCCTGGACTCTAAAAGTCCATTACTACTATTCTTCCTATAAATTATGACTTTGCACTGAGAAAAGCAGTACCTAAAGTCAGTTGTCATATAGTTCACATAAAATCTAAAAAAAATTTTTAAATCTCAGTGGCAATCAGAAGTAAGTCAATGTAAGCATTTCTTTTGAGAAAAAAGTCCAATTGTCATAAGTGCCAGATTTTAATCCGTTATTAAATGAGAAGACAAAACATTTCAGTGTTTTCCCCATTGCAGAATAAGGTAGTTGTGCATTTCCAGCCTATTCTAGAACTTTRTGAAACTCTAAAATTCCCAAACATTTCCCATAACTTTYGTAAGAAAACTGTTCTAAAACAGGTAAGTTCATTTTGATGCTGGGAAATAAATGTTGCACCTTCTCCTACCCTGTTTTAAGATACAGGTTTTCACAATAACTCTCTTTCAAGAGATAATCAATTAATTTTCATAATTTTCAGGGCATGAGTCCAGTCAGAGGCCCTCCCAGCAGAGGTATAAGCCAGGCAGCAGGGCCTCCAATGGAAGGGAGACCTGTAGGTGTTGGGATGGACCTCAGCCGTGGTCCTGGAAGAGGATTTAGGAGCAGCCAGGGAAAAAGGAGGCTAAAGGGAGCYATGCATATAAGTCGTGTGGCAGTCAGTGCCCACAAACCAGGAAGAGCTGAGTCTGCCCYTTCCCGGTGGAAGAAAGCAAAGATATTCCCAATGATCCTGCAGAAAGTGAAAGGTAGGAAAGATTCCAGCTATGCCAAGCTGCTGTCAGCTCGCCAAGCGGACGGGGACAAACCCATGATGATCAGGGGAAGCTACTTCCAGAAATCCACGGATGCCAGGCCCTCCATGAGAAAACTAAACCACGTGTTGAAGCGCATCAGCGTCTCCAAGAAATTCCAGGAGGGCCTCGGCAAGGATTTGGCACGTGGAGAGGAAGGGTCTGAAAGGGATGAAGCCAAGTCGGGAGTTTCAATCAGCATCACGGCAGAGAGCGAGCAGGAGGACAGTGACCARGAGAGGAGGAGGAAGAGGAGGAGGAGGCGCAGCTCGGATGAGTCCTCTGAGAAGAGCAGCAGCTCTGAGTCAGAAGACAAAGACTACTTGAAAATAACCCTGGATCAGGATGAGGCCACGGAAAGCACCGTGGACTCYGATGAGGAAACTGGGGATGTGGGGGATTCCGATGAGGACTCTGAATCCAGCTCCGGCAGCGAGTCGGAGGAGGACTCGTCGGAAGAGGATGATGATGAGGAAGAGTCTGAGAGRGATGAGGATGGCAGCCTGTCCAAGAGCTCATCCACACGGAGCTCCTACAGCAGGTCAGGGACCAGCGAGTCCAGCAGCAGGAGAAGCACGGAAATGTCCAGTGTGAAAAGCAGGGCAGGCAGCTCCCGTGGCAAACGCTCCAGCCAGAAATCCGTGAGCTCCACTGCCTCAGGTAGCGACAGGGACACAAGCTACAAGAAAACCTCGGGATCCAGCTACAAGAGCAAAACCTCCTCTGCCAGTGTGGAAATAGAGGACACCATAGAAGAGGTGTCAGAAGAAGAGGAAGAGGCAGAGGAGACAGCAGGTAGCTCAAACAAGGCAGTTTCTAAAACTGCCACCACAAAAGCTGCTGCTGCTGGAGGGGYCAAGGGAGGACAATCAGCTGCTCCTGGTGAGGACAGCGAGGAGGAAAGTGAAGAGGCTGATCCAGAGGACAGTGACAGGGAGGACACTGCCAGTAAGAATGAATCTTCTTGCCTAGACAGTGAAATCAGTGCGACTTCCAAAGGTACCACAGGGACAAAAAGCTCAGGTAGCGCCACGTCCGGGAAAACTGCCACGTCKCCTGAGACTGAGACTCAGAGCTCTGACACCAACAGGAAYGGAATGAAAACAAGGAAAAAGGTGTCCCAGGAAAGCAGCCAGTCCCAGTCAGATGAGGCCCTGGGTACTGGAGTTACAGAGTCGGAGGCCACGGGTGATTCCACCTCCTTTTAAAGAGGAGTGACAGTAGGTGATGGTTTGCAGTGAGGAGTGGCTTTGTTTGCTGTGCCTTCTGTGTGGTCTTTCCTAAGCAATGCTGATGGGCTGGAGACAGCCAAAAGGAAAGGGCAAAGTGTA
>NDFG01000185.1:475648-510945 GCA_002167245.1 Sporophila hypoxantha
AAAAAAAGAGAGAGATCAGGAAGGGAGCCAAATTCCCTCCAGACACGCCAGGACAGGGCTATTCCATGAGACTTGGCTGAAATTTGTCATCCTGGCAGGCTTAATCCAGCCTGGGCAGCATAATGCCCAGGTGTGGCACCTGTGTGTGTCTCACATCCCTGGCACAGTCCTGCCCTCCCTACTACCTTTGGGAGGAAAAGAAGGAGGGAGGGCAGTGGTGAGCCAAGAATGAGAGCCCTGGGATCACCACCTCCTGTGCTTCTTCCTGCCTTTAATAATCTCCTCCCACGTCCGCGCATCCATGTTCAAGGTCTGTGTCTTGATGTATCAGAATTCCACCCTCACCCCCAAGTTTATTATGCATTTCCAGCTTGCAAGGCAAAAATGTGCAGCAGTATAATTAAACTGCTGGGAGAGACCAAAAATTTATTTATTCTTGGCTTGGTGATGCGGTAAAGTTTGAGTTTATCCTTCGTGTTCCTTCATTTCAACCGTGGTGATTAAATCAGCAGTGAGCAATTTGTTTCCCCTCCTCTCTGTAGGAACTAGCTCTGTGTAATGCTAATACTGCTCAATATTTGATATATTTAAAAACCTGCATTTTCATTTTTTCATTAAAAAGCCTCTCACCCGCAATTTCTGAGATAAACACTTGGAATCAAAGTAGCTCTTTGTAATGCTGGGAGAGCGAACAACTGTTAGGTCAGATGTCTGAACTGTAACACATTAAAAAATAATCATCTTTCCTACCTGTGCATAAATTCATAGATTAAATAATGGCCTTAATTACAATTTCCCTGGTGAAACCTTTATTGAGGAAAGAAAGAAATTCTTCCTGAGTATACTAAATATAACCACAACAAAGCAACAGAAGTTTCCTAAATTTGGTGTTGTATTCTCTCTAAACTCTTTGAAAAACAAAGCTAATACGCTCCCTCCAGCATTACAACATTTGGTTCTGCACTATTCTCTAGAAGCATCTCATACCTGGAACCCCCAAAAATCTGCCCCAGAATCTCTGCCCTGGAATTTCTGTTGTATTCCCAGGAACAACCTGCCCTGAGAACAGCCCCCAGGCCTCTCTCACATCCACTTAGTTGGGTAATCAAATGCCTACAATCCTCTGGGAGCAGAAACCATGATCTGGAGTGGTAAGGCACTAAAAAAGGTTTAATTTTTGGCTTTCTTGCCCTAAAAAAGATGATGTTTCCATTCTTGTAATGCATTTCTAAGTCAGAGGCTTTGAGGTCAATAAGAGATAAGTTTGCACAGTTTGATATCAAGATTTTGTCCTTTCTCTTAGAGAGCTGCAGAAGAGCCACTGGCAGAGGCACTTCCCTTCCCCAAACCACTTGGAATACAACACAAACAACTTTTCCTTGCTGTTTTCCTCTCAGCAAGCTTCCAGACCTCCTGGAAGCCAAATATTGACTAAACGCCCACAGGTCTGTCAAGCCAAAAAACAAAAAAGCAACCTTCCCCCACAAGGAACAAAAATTCCCTCTCCCCCGTGGGGCCCAGAAAAAAAAAGGGCCCAAAGGGCCTGGATGGGATACCTTGGGAAGGGAAATTGTTCCCGCTGCTAGGGTGGGCAGGCCCTGGCACAGGGTGCCCTGGATCCCTGGCAGTGCCCAAGGCCAGGCTGGAACCACATTTTTGCAGGGTTGTTGCTTTCTGCTGGAGCGACTCCTGAGAGATGCATTTCAATTCTAGTCCTGTAATGAACAACTCATCCTGCCAGAATAAGAAGATAACCTACATCCAGCTGTCCCTGGCCTGGTGCCACCTCAAAGCCAATGTGTGAATTACCTGATTGTGCCTCCTGTTGTTTGCCTATCGCTTGGATTCCTATGTCTTTCCAGCTTTAGCCTGGGATCAGCTGGGCTCAGTGCAGACAGGAAATATCACTGACAGTCCTTTTCCACAAATAAGGAAAAAAGGCAAAACTCCTCAGTTCTCATCTAATAGGCTTCTGAGAGCCCAGCTGCCTCCAAAATTCACACTAAAACTGCACTGCTCTTTGGGGCTTTATCAAAGCTTGAGGTTTAACAGTGCTTTGTTAATTAATGACGTATTCCTCAGACTGCAAACAATGGGAGCTAGACATGGAAGCCATGGAATGGCTTCCCTTGGAAGGGAACTACAAGTTTCATCTCACCTCACCCCTGCCATGGGCAGGGAACATCTTCCACTAGTCCAAACCTGTCCAGCCTGGCCTTGGGCAATACAGTGGATCCAGGGGCAGTCCCCAGACTGCTCTGGGCACCCTGTGCCAAGGGCCTCCTCACCCTGCAGGGCAAGCAATTCTTCCAATATCCCACCTAAATTTTCTTTCTGGAAGTTGGAAGCCATCCGCCCTTTGTCACTCCATCCCTTGGAAAAGTCTCTCTCGATCTTTTTCTAAGTTGGCTCCTTCAGGCCTGCAAGGCCACAGTTTGGTCACCCCAAAGCTTCTCACTCTCCAGGTGAGCACCCCAGCTGTGCCACCCTTTGCTCCCAGACAGAGCTGCTCCATCCTCTGCCCATGCTGGTGCCTTCCCCTGGGCTCTCTGCAAGCAGCTCCAGGTCCTCCTGTTGCTGGCCCCAGGGCTGGGGGCAGCCTCTGCAGGTGGGCTCTCACCTGAGCCCAGGGCAACAGGGGCAGAATCCCCCCCCTGCCCTGTCTGCCCACGGCTGGGGCTCTAGCCCAGGCACGGGGGGGTTCTGGCTCCCAGCTCTCATCCCCAGCACCCCAGGGGCGCTCCAGCTGCTCATCCCCTGCCTGGATCCATCCCTGACGCCAGGGGCAGCACCAGCATCTGGCCTTGTTAAAAGCTCTGCGATTCCCTGAGTATCACAACGTTCTGGAGCTGTGCAGGTCCCCCCCTGGGTGCCCTGTCTTTAGGAGAGTTTTAAAGTCACCATTTCTGCAGCAAGCAAATTTGAGGGGTAAGCAAAGTGTGTGCAAGGAAAACAAGGTGAGAACCAATTTAACCCCACTGGAAAATTATCCCCTAATTTAACCTTCCAGATACCTGGTATTGTACTGGAGTAACTGCTGGAAAATGGAAAAAAGCCACCTTCCAGCCACTGAGAGACCAACACAGAAGGAACTAGGGGCAAACCACCACCATGGCTGTCAGCACTGGAGATCCTGTAAATATCTAGCAGTAATTCCTTGGGATGTGTGAAGCAGTTTCCCAGGAAGCATTCCATGCCCAAACCAATCCATTTCCCGACTGGGTGTTTGCCCCAGCATATTGCTAAAAAATCACTTTTTCTTTTTTGGTTTTCCAATCCCTTTTTCCATTTTGCTGACTGTTTTCCAGGTCTGGAAGGAATCAGGCCTGGTGATGAAAGGATGCTGAGGTGGACTGGTGCTGGGGCATTTTCTCACCTGTACCCATCCACCACAAGCCACATCTGTCTTTTCCTCACTCCAATCCTGGTGCAGGGACTCCGCCACCATTATTACATACACTATTTTATATAATATTTGATTTCCCAATAGATCCCTGACAGAATCTGTGGCTCTTTTTTATAGTTTAAGTAGTAAATACTTAAACGAAGGGAGAAAATATGAAATGGTTCCATTTTCCACCTGCTTTCCTTCTTCCCCTCCCAGTGGGAATTCCTGCCCTAACCACAACGCCCAGAATTTTCTCATTTGGACCTTCCTGGTTCTGAAACTGTACCAGATGCCTGTGCAAAGCCACAAAATCCTGCTTGGAGGAGTGCAGGAATTAAAATGAGTGGGCAGGAGGGGTTGATTATCACTTGATCCACCAGCGAGTGCTTCTGCCACTCAGGGGAAGCTGCTCGTGCCTGCCTCAAGCTGACAAATTTTACAGTGCTTAAACAGCTGTAAATTAACATCCCAAAGGCACAGATCTGAATTCTGCCTCCCTGTATCCAAGCTGGGTTAATGCTTGCTTCCTAAAGGGAAATAAAAGGGATTTTTTTTTTTTTTTTTAACATGGCTCAATCTGTGAGTTCTGGCTGTGTAGTTCTGGGCTTGCCAGCGCCTGCTTCACAGCCTCAAATCCAAGTTATTTGTGCAGGGCATCCTCAAACAAGGCAAAGTTTGGAAAATTCTGTATTAATTGAACATGATGTATACCCCAGAAAATAAAAGGGAAAAAAATATACCCCCCCACCCCCCAAAGATCTTGTACACGCTGAGAAAGATTTCCCCATAGTATTCCCATTTTTTAAAGTTTAGCTAAAATTGAGTTAATTTTTTAGATAACACAAGCCCCTTCACTCTGAAAAAAAGTGGAATTCCTGATCTCGCATTGTGGGAGAAACTCTGAAGCACCTGGACAGCAAACAAAGGAGCAAGGTGGAGATGGAATTTCCCTTGGATAAAAGCAGGGACATCACTACTGACCAAACAGTGTCAGCTTCCAGGATCCTTCCAGCGCTACAGATGCTGTAGTTGGTTTCGAAATAAAAGAAACAACTTCTGTTTTCCCCCTTAGAAAAATGGAGAAAATGAATTTATCAAGAACTGAACAGACTTGCAACATAAAAAGTGAGGCAGTGAAATAATAACAGTGTCTTAACAGGATTAAAATATAACCATTTTCTCATTATTTCAAAGAAATAGATTTTTTTTTTTCCGTTCTTCCACAGCTTATCTGTATGTCCAGCCTCCAGCTTAAACTCCAAACAGCTGTTTTTAGCGCCGGTCCGCAAGTGCAAATATGCCAAGAAAAAGGAATTAGGCAAAGAAACATCTGGTGGGTTTGTTTTCCCCAACGTGTGAGCGGCTACAGTCGGCATTTTCTCTTGGCCTGAAAAACAAGCACCATTGCTCAAAAATATTTGAGGTCAGAAACCTCAGCTTTGAGAAGGAGGTATTGGAGAGAGAAGTCACATCCGAACCACATGGCAGACAGCTCCAAAGACAAACATTCCCAAGGGATCCTGCTGGGGGAGAACCTGGGCAAAGGGAAACCCAACACAGGCCACAGCAGCACAAAGTCCTTTTACTGCCAGAGCAGATCCATCCTCACACCGACCTGGTGGTGAGGCCTCAGCCGCTGAAAGGGAAGAGTAATGGTGGTGGCGCAATCCCTTTCCTTTGTCTAATTTACACATTTATCTGGCTGGCTCTCCAGTCTTTCCAGAGGAATCCAGGTTTGTTCTCACAATTGGTTTGATTTTACCCCAAAAAGTTTGCCACACAACAGGTATATATTCTCATTGTGAACGTGTTTCTGTTTTTTTTCTTTTGCCTGCTTCATTACTGAGAAACCACTTTTCTTATGTCTGTTTTGTGGGTGTTTGGTGACACCAATATCCAGTGAAGATCTCAGCTCCTGCCAAGTTGTGACAACATATTCAAAACCTCGAGGTAAAAACCACAGAAATTGTAAACCAGGTTGCCTGTGAATTTATGTTGTATATTTCACAGGTAATGGTGCTAAAAGTTTTGGAAACAGACTCTCTGTTGTGTGTGTGTGTTTCCTGAGACGCTTTTGCCTTTGCCCAGAGTCTGGTCTGTGCACGTTACACTCATAAAATATTCCCTTTTTTCTCCTCTCCCTGTGGGAATCCATTTGTCTTTTTCAGCACATTTGTGTTACCAGTTAGGCAAAGTGGAAATGGTGAATGGCACTGGCTTTAATCCCACCAGCCAGGCTGGCTGGGTAATGGATTTCCATCCTCTTTCCCATTATCTCCTCTTTTAAGATGCCTCCCACTGTCACAGGCTCATGGATCATCCCCTGCTTAAATTCCCAGAGGAATACAGCCATAGGATGACAATTAACTGATAGAGCACAAAAGCTGGAGCTAAAGAGCATGGAAAGAAGCAAACAGAACTGATGTGGGAAGAGATTGAAAAGATGAAAAATTGACTGAAGAAGAAAATTGGAATGAGCTAATTTACAAAAGAAAAATGAACAAACCATGGCCAGGTAGCTCTAATAAGATTAATTGCTACACATTGCCTTCCTCTTTTGCAATTTTTATCTTTTTCAGCTTCCTTCCTTGCACTTTTCTAAGTGGCAGTGCCTGTAATCTCAAGGAACTTTGATTCCAAATAACTTTGCCAGCTGGGTGTTGTTTTTGCATAAATTGCTCTACCTTTGGAACTAGGAACTTCAAATTTTCCAGCAGCAGCCGAGGATTTGCTCCATTGACTTGGATGGTTTATTTTGTTTAATTTATTACTCATGAGGTCAGAAGGCAAGAGCTCCGGATATCAAAATCTTGAACATAAATAGACAATTCCAAATCTAGACAGTAGAGCCACAAGTACCCAATACAGAAAACAAAGCCATGGCAGGTGTAGAACTGTTCTGGAGGGTTAAAGCCAATTTGGGGCTGTGCATTGTATTAGTAAGTTTACTGTTTATTAAACAAGAATCCAGAATCCAAAAAGAATCATTAATTGAAACAAATAGTGTTTAAGTGAAAATGGGGCCTGTTCTAAAACATGAGGGGGGACATATGGATTGGTCCAAATTGAGTGCAAATTTTGTCTGGGAATTTTTAAAGCGTGCCCGTTTGGTCATGGACAACGGATGTGCCCCATACAAACTCCGTACGTCTGCCCCTGGGTGACAATAAAAAGCGCAGTTTATTATAAACCGAAGTAAAAAAAATAAAAAAAAAATTCAACTAAAATCACAGTTTTGTCATTGGTATGTGGAGGTTATTCGCAAGGGCCCACCAGAGCTCCTCCTCGTCGGACTGTGGGTGTGTTCACTGTGGCGACTCCAAGGGCTGCCTTGACTTCCTCGTGGTCACCACAACCGATTCCTGCTCGTTTCTGTGCTTTTCAGATTTGGCCGCCGTGGCCTTTGTCACTACATTTTCCAGCCCCTCTAGTAGAGGCAAAAGGACACAACTGCAACGGCCTGGAGTTCATTTTTGTCACCTGGGGGAACGGTCCCTTGGACAAGCGTGTTCAAGCGGGACGCTCTTCCTTTCGTGCGTCAACCGCCAGCTTGTCCAGTTTCTTGAACTGCTTCCCCAGCCTCACTGGGAGTTTGACTTTTAAAATTTGTTGCCCAGGCAAGGCGCGGCGGGTGCGCGACCACGGAGCCGTTTCTGGCACGTAGATGTTGCTGCTTGCCGTTGGCTTGGAAGCCGGGGTTGCTACCGGTTCCTCTGGCTGGAGTCGGGAGCGCTCTCACTCGCCCGTGGAGCTGGTCTCGTACTCCGGGCCCACCACCAACTTGATCCTCTTCTTCTTGGCCCACTGTTGGACAACAAAAAGATATGTCAGGGCAACCCAGCAGTTCATTTGCCCCTGCCCTTTCTGTTTGTTTATTAATAACTCTCATTAGTTTCTATTCAATTTTTGCACTTTCCGCCTTGGGATGTGCACAGAAATGGGAGGGCCTCTGAGGAAGAAGCTGCTGCATGAAGAGATACCTTTAAGAAATACTCCAAAGGGTGTAAATTCTAGGAAGGCCTTGGAAGTTTTCTTCCCTTGCATTGATGATTCTGTACACTGGCCAGCTCTGCTTTGTGTGCATCAACATCCCGCAGAGAAAAATCCAGACATACACCAAGGGAAAATCTCAATGGGGGCAGCACGGCGCTGGCAAATGGCTGCTTACAAAAAGAGCAGCTCCATGTAAGGCTTTGTGAACTGTTCAAGACAGCTGGGATCAGTGGAAATGCTCAGGAAGATGGTGAGAACCAGGCTTTCGGTTTATATAACTTAAAAATATTTCTTCAAAGAATTAATGCAAACAATTTCCATGCGCTGTGACTCTGTAAGTAGCAGTGATTGCCTCTATGGTGAGCCACAACCCCCACTAGTTATTATAATTTATAAATTGATCTTTTAAAAATAAATGCCTCCTTGCACCACACTGAAAAAGAGCTATTACCCTTCTTGAATGAAAATTCAAGCACTAAGATGGGCCATCACAGTTAACCCCCACTGCAAAACATACATAGGAAGATGAGAAAAGCCAGTTTTTTAGAGAAAAAAATATGCAAACTAGGTACAAATAGGTTGAATTGCTCTTCAGCTTTTTGTAGAAGTTACACTTGGCTAAAAATTACTTAGATGCCTATTTTATTGTTCTTGGAAACAAAACATGACAATGTTCTTCACAAGGATATATTCCAGTGGAACATATGTTCCTGCTTAGTTTAAGTGGGAATTTACATGAAAAATTAGTGCAGCTACAACATGTTGTGCTGTGTGAGGAACACAAAGGGGCAGTGTTAAGTTGACCATGGATCAAGTTTAAAGAGATGCAACATTAAAATAAAATAAAATAAAATAAAATAAAAATTGAAAATTGATAAAAAAACCAACACCACTGTTACTGTGAATAGGCAGAAGCCTGGCAAAAATTTGGAAATATAATAACATTTCTTTCTCCTGATCAGCTCACTGATCCTCCTGCCTCAGCGACTTTCCTGCTGTGTCATCCTTGCGTGTTTTTGCAATCACCTGAATCCTGTGATGCAGAAACAGCCTCAGATGCTTCAGCTCTTCCCAGTTATCCCTGCAAGTTTTGGGATGTTTGTTTGTTGCAGTTCCACTTGTTCCTCCTGCCAAACCATGAGCTGACCTTGACAGCAGAGAACTCACCTGAAGATTGCAAATGTTTAATACTATATTAACCTTATAGGATGTGGAAAACATGAGATGGTTTTTAAATCTTACATCCTGCTAATTGATGGGTGAACTTTTTGAAAATCTTTACATGCCTTCGTCCTCATTCATATTTGCATTTTCTTCGGTACATCCAACGTATGTTTCATTGCTCCTGAATAGAAACTTTCTGTATTTTCTTGACCTGCAGTTATATATCTATGGGTGTGATATATATATGTATGTAATATTTTAATAAATAATATCCACAGGGCTGGAATTAGTTTGGTTTTTCCACAGTTCTCTCCCGAAGGAACAGTGAAATGCTGGATCAAAACAAGGGGCATGTGAGTGACCATGGATCAAGTTTAAAGAGATGCAAATAAAATAAAATAAAATAAAATAAGATAAAAATAAACAAACCACTGTACTGTGATAGGCAGGCTAACCGGCAAAATTTGGGAAATATAATAAATTTCCTTTCCTGATCTAGCTCACTTGATCCTCCTGCCTCAGCATTCCTGGCTGTGTCATCACTGGTGTTTTTGCAACACCTGAATCCTGTGATGCAGAAACAGCCTCAGTGTCAGCTCTCCCAGTTATCCCCTGCAGTTTTGGGATGTGTTGTTTTGTTGCAGTTTCCACTTGTTCCTCCCTGCCAAACAGAGCTGACCTTGACAGCAGAGAACTCACCTGAAGATTAGCAAATGTGTTAATACAATATTAACCTATAGGATGGAAAACATGGATGGTTTTTAAATCTTTACATCCTGCTAATTATGGTGACTTTTAAAATCTTTACATCCTTCTCCTCATCATTTTGCATTCTTCGCTAAATCCCGTTTTCATTGCTCCATGAAAATGAAACTTTCTGTATTTTTTGACTGAGTATATCTATAGAGTGTGTGTATATATATGTATGTATATTTTAATAAATATATCCACAGGCTGGAATTAGTTTGGTTTTCCACAGTTCTCTCCCAAGGACAGTGAAATGCTGGATCAGGTTTTCATCCTATAGGTTAATATTGTATTAARACATTTGCTAATCTTCAGGTGAGTTCTCTGCTGTCAAGGTCAGCTCTGTTTGSAGGGAGGACAAGTGGAACTGCAACAAAACAACATTCCCAAAACTGCAGGGGATAACTGGGAGAGCTGACACTGGGCTGTTTCTGCATCACAGGATTCAGGTTGCAAACACCAGTGATGCACAAGCCAGGAATGCTGAGGCAGGAGGATCAAGTGAGCTAGATCAGGAAAGGAAATTTATTATATTTCCCAAATTTTGCCTTGCCTGCCTATCACAGTACAGTGGTTTTGTTTTATTTTTATCTTATTTTATTTTATTTTATTTTATTTTATTTTATTTTATTTGCATCTCTTTAAACTTGATCCATGGTCACTTACCTGCCCCTTTGTGTCCTCACACAGCACAACATTGTAGCTGCACATAATGTTTTCATGTAAATCCCACTTAAACTAAGCAGGAATAGGTCCACTGGAATATATCCTTGTGAAGAACATTGTCTGTCTTTTCCAAGAACAATAAAATAGGCATCTAAGTAATTTTTAGCAAGTGCAACTACTCAAAAGCTGAAGAGTAATCGCCTATTTGTACCTTGCATGATTTTTTCTCTAAAAACTGGCTTTTCTCATCTTCCTYTGTYTGTTTTGCAGTGGGGGTTAACTGTGYTGGCATCTTAGTGCTTGAATTATTCATTCAAGAAGGGTAATAGCTCTTTTCAGTGTGGTGCAAGGAGGCATTTATTTTTAAAAGATCAATTATAAATTATAATAACTAGTGGGGGTTGTGTGCTCACCATAGAGCAATCACTGCTACTACAGAGTCACAGCAGCGTGGAAATTGTTTGCATTAATTCTTTGAAAAAATATTTAAGTTATATAAACCMAAAGCCTGGTTTCTCCACCATCTTCCTGAYCATTTCCACTGATCCCAGCTGTCTGGAACAGTCACAAAGCCTTACATGGAGCTGCTCTTTTTTGTAAGCAGCCAGTTTTGCCAGCGCCGTGCCTGAGATTTTCCCTGGTGTATGTCCTGGGATTTTCTCTGCTGGATGTGTGATGCACACAAAGCAGAGCTGGCCAGTGTACAGAATTCACAATGCAAGGGAAGAAAACTTCCAAGGCCTTCCTAGAATTTACACCTTGGAGTATTTTCTTAAAGGTYTCTCTCATGCAGCAGCTTCCTCCTCAGGGCCCTCCCATTTCTGTGCACATCCCAAGGGGAAAGGTGCAAAATTAATAGAAACTAATGAGAGTTATTAATAAACSAACAGAAAGGGCAGGGAAATGAACTGCTGGGTTGCCCTGACATATCTTTTTGTTGTCCAACAGTGGGCCAAGAAGAAGAGGATCAAGTTGGTGGTGGACCCGGAGTACGAGACCAGCTCCACGGGCGAGGAGAGCGCTCCCGACTCCAGCCAGAGGAACCGGCTGAGCAACCCCGGCTTCCAAGCCAACGGCAGCAGCAACATCTACGTGGCCCAGAACGGCTCCGTGGTGCGCACCCGCCGCGCCTGCCTGGGCAACAATTTAAAAGTCACCTCCCCAGTGAGGCTGGGGAAGCAGTTCAAGAAACTGGACAAGCTGGCGGTGACGCACGAGGAGAGCGTCCCYCTGAACACGTTGTCCAAGGGACCGTCCCCCGGTGACAAAATGAACTCCAGGCCGTGCAGTGTGTCCTTTMCCTCTACTAGAGGGGCTGAAAATGTAGTGACAAAGGCCACGGCGGCCAAACTGAAAAGCACAGACGAGCAGGAATCGGTTGTTGACCATGAGGAAGTCAAGGAGCCCTTGGAGTCGCACAGTGAACACACACAGTCCGACGAGGAGGAGCTCTGGATGGGCCCTTGGAATAACCTCCACATACCAATGACAAAACTGTGATTTTAGTTGAATTTTTTTTTTATTTTGGTTTTTACTTCGGTTTATAATAAACTGCGCTTTTTATTGTCACCCAGGGGCAGACGTACGGAGTTTGTATGGTGCACATCCGTTGTCCATGACAAACGGCACYCTTTAAAATTCCCAGACAAAATTTGCACTCACATTTGGACCYATCCATTGTCCCCCCCTCAGTTTTGACAGGCTCCCATTTCACTAAACACTACTTGGTTTCAATTAATGAGTTCTTTTTGGATCTGGAGTTCTTGTTTAATAAACAGTAAACTACTAATAAATGCACAGCCCCCATTGGTTTAACCCTCCAGACAGTTCTACACCTGCCTGGCTTTGTTTTCTGTATGGTACTTGTGGCTCTACTGTCTAGATTTGGGAATTGTCTATTTATGTTCAAGATTGATATCCGGAGCTCTGCCTTCTGACCTCAGAGTAATAAATTAAAAATAAACCCATCCAAGTCAATGGAGCAAATCCTCGGCTGCTGCTGGAATTTGAGTCCTAGTTCCAAAGTCAGAGCAATTTATGCAAACAACACCCAGCTGGCAAAGTTATGGAATCAAAGTTCCTGAGATTACAGCACTGCCACTTAGAAAAGTGCAAGAGAAGCTGAAATAAGATAAAAATTGCAAAAGAGGAAGGCAATGTGTAGCAATTAATCTTATTGAGAGCTACCTGGCCATGGTTTGTTCATTTTCTTTTGTAAATTAGCTCATTCCAATTTTCTTCTCCAGTCAATTTTTCATCTTTTCATCTCTTCCCACATCAGTTCTGTTTGCTTCTTTCCATGSTCTTTAGCTCCAGCTTTTGTGCTCTATCAGTAATTGTCATCCTATGGCTGTATTCCTCTGGAATAAAGCAGGATGATCCATGAGCCTGTGACAGTGGGAGGCACTAAAGAGGAGATAATGGGAAGAGGATGGATCCATTCCCAAGCCCAGCTGGCTGGTGGGTTAAGCAGTGCCATCACCATTCCACTTTGCTAACTGAACACAAATGTGCTGAAAAGACAAATGGATCCCACAGGGAAGAGGAGAAAAAGGGAATATTTTATGAGGTGAACGTGCACAGACAGATCTGGGAAGGGCAAAGGGTCTCAGGACACACACACACACACACACACAGAGTTGTTTCCAAAACTTTTAGCACCCATTACCTGTGAAATATACAACATAAATTCAGGCACCTGGTTACAATTTCTGGTTTTACCTCGAGGTTTTGAATATGTTGTCACAACTTGGGCAGGGAGCTGTGAATTTTCACTGTTTGGTGTCACCAACACCCAAAAAAGACAAAGAAAAGTGGTTTTCTCCAGTATGAAGCAGCAAAAGAAAAAAAAGCAGAACCACGTTCACATGAGAAAAGTGTCCTGTTGTGTTGTGCAAACTTTTTTGGGGTAAAATCAAATCAATTGTGAGAACAACCTGGATTCCTCTGGAAAGACTGGAAGAGCCAGCCAGATAAATGTGTAATTAGCAAGGAAAGGATTGGCACCACCATTCTCTTCCCTTTCAGCTGCTGAGGCCTCACCACCAGGTCMGGGTGAGGATGGATCTGCTCTGGCAGTAAAAGGACTTTGTGCTGCTGTGGCTGTGTTGGGTTTCCCTTTGCCCAGGTTCTCCCCCAGCAGATCCCTGGGAATGTTTGTCTTTGGSAGCTGTCTGCATGTGGTGTCGATGTGACTTCTCTGTCCAATACCTCCTTCTCAAGCTGAGGTTTCTGACCAAATATTTTGAGCAATGGTGCTTGTTTTCAGGCAAGAGAAATGCACTGTAGCCTCTCACACGTGGGGAAAACAAACCCACRAGATGTTTCTTTGCCCTAATTCCTTTTTCTTGGCATATTTGCACTTGGGACCGGCGCTAAAACAGCTGTTTGGAGTTAAGCTGGAGGCTGGACATACAGATAAGACTGATGGAAGAAAGGAAAAAAAAAATCTATTCTTTGAAATAATGAGTAAAATGTTATATTTTAATCCTGTTTAAGACACTGTTATTATTTCACTGCCTCACTTTTATTGCAAAGTCTGTCAGTTCCTGATATTCATTTTCTCCCAYTTTTCTGAGGGAAAACAGAAGTTGTTTCTTTATTTCTAAACCAACTACAGCATCTGTAGCTCTGGGAAGGATCCTGGGGCTGGACACTGGTGGTCAGTAGTGATGTCCCTGCTTATTATCCAAGGGAAATTCCATCCCCACCTGCTTCTTTGTGCTGTCCAGGTGCTCAGAGTTTCTCCCACAATGCAGAGATCAGAATTCCCACTTTTTTTCAGCAGTGAYGGGGCTGTGTTATCTAAAATTAACTCAATTTTAGCTAAACTTTAAAAAATGGGAATACTATGGGGAAATCTTTCTCAGGTGTACAAGATTTTGGGGGGGTGGGGGGTATATTTTTTTTCCCTTTTATTTTCTGGMGGTATCATCATGTCAATTAATACAGAATTCCAAACTTTGCCTTTTGAGGATGCCCTGCCACAAATAACTTTGGATTTGAGGCTGTGAGCAGGCGCTGGCAGCCAGAACTCACAGCCAGAATCTCACAGATTGAGCCAGTAAAAAAAAAAAAAAAATCCCTTTTATTTCCCTTTAGGAAGCYAGGCATTAACCCAGCTTTGGATACAGGGAGCAGAATTCCAGATCTGTGCCTTGGGATGTAATTTACAGCTGTTTAAGCACTGAAATTTGTCYGGCTGAGGCAAGGCACGAGCAGCTTCCCCTGAGTGGCAGAAGCACTCGCTGGTGGATCAAGGTGATAATCACCCCTCCTGCCACTCATTTAATTCCTGCACTCCTCCAAGCAGGATTTTGTGGCTTTGCACAGCATCTGGTACAGTTTCAGACCAGGGAAGGTCCAAATGAGAAATTCTGGGGTTGTGGTAGGGCAGTGTAATTCCCACTGGGAGYGGAGAAGGAAAGCAAGGTGGAAAATGGAACCATTTCTATTTTCTCCCTTGTTTAAGTATTTACTACTTAAGACTATAAAAAAAGAGCCACAGATCTGTCAGGGATCTATTGGGAAATCAAATATTAATATAAAATGTGTTTGTAATAATGGTGGGGAGTCCCTGCACCCAGGATTTGGAGTGAGGGAAAGGACAGTGTGGTTGTGGTGGGTTACAAGTGCAGAAATGCCCCAGCACAGTCACTCAGCATCCTCCCATCACAGCCTGAATCCTTCCAGAACCTGGAAAACAGTCAGCAAAATGGAAAAGGGATTGGAAAACCAAAAAAAAAAGTGATTTTTTAGCAAATGCTGGGCAAACACCCAGTGGGAATGGATTGGTTTGGGCCATGGAAATGCTTCCTGGGAACTGTCACACATTCCAAGGGAATACTGKTAGATATTTACAGGATCTCCAGTGCATGACAGCCATGGTGGTGGTTGTCCCCTAGTTCCTTCTGTGTGGTGCTCTCAGTGGCTGGGAAGTGGCTTTTCCATTTTCCAGCAGTTTACTCCAGTAAATACCAGGTGTATCTGGGAAGGTTAAAATTAGGGATAATTTCCAGCTGGGGSTAAATGGTTCTCACCTTGTTTTCCTGCACACACTTGCTTACCCCTCAAATGCTGCTGCAGAAATGGTGACTTTAAAACTCTCCTGAAGGACAGGGCCACCCAAGGGGACCTGCACAAGCTCCAGAAGTGGTGAATCTCATGGGAATCTCAGAGTTTTAACAAGGCCAGATGCTGGTGCTGCCCCTGGGTCAGGGATGGATCCAGGCAGGGGATGAGCAGCTGGAGCAGCCCTGGGGTGCTGGGGATGAGAGCTGGGAGCCAGAACCCCCCCGTGCCTGGGCTGAGCCCCAGCGTGGGCAGCAGGGCAGGGGGGGATTCTGCCCCTGTTGCCCCTGGGCTCAGGTGAGAGCCCCACTGCAGAGCTGCCCCAGCCCTGGGGCCAGCACAGGAGGGACCTGGAGCTGCTTGCAGAGAGCCCAGGGGAGGCACCAGCATGGGCAGAGGATGGAGCAGCTCTGCTGGGAGCAAAAGGTGGCACAGCTGGGGGTGCTCACCTGGAGAGGAGAAGCTTTGGGGTGACCAAACTGTGGCCTTGCAGGGCCTGAAGGAGCCAACTAGAAAAGATCGAGAGAGACTTTTCCAAGGGATGGAGTGACAAAGGGCGATGGCTTCCAACTTCCAGAAGAGAAATTTAGGTGGGATATTGGAAGGAATTGTTTCCCTGCAGGGTGGCAGGCCCTTGGCACAGGGTGCCCAGAGCAGCTGGACTGCCCCTGGATCCCTGGTATTTGCCCAAGGCCAGGCTGGACAAGGTTTGGATAGTGGAAAGTGTCCCTGCCCATGGCAGGGTGAGGTTGAGATGAACTTCTAGGTCCCTTCCAAGGGAAGCCATTCCATGGTTCCATGTTGCTGAGCTCCCATTGTTTGCAGTCTGAGGAATGACGACGTGCATTAATTACAAAGCACTGTTAAACCTCAAGCTTTGATAAGCCCAAAGGAGCAGTGCAGTTTATTTTCAGGTGAATTTTGGAGGCAGCTGGGCTCTCAGAAGCCTATTAGATGAGAACTGAGGAGTTTTGCCTTTTTTCCTTATTTTTGGGAAGAAGGGACTGTCAGTGATTTCCTGTCTGCACTGAGCCCAGCTGATCCCAGGCTAAAGCTGGAGCTGGAATCCAAGCTGTAGGCAACAACAGGACACAATCAGGTTAATTCACACATGGCTTTGAGTGGCACCAGCCAGGACAGCTGGATGTGGTTTCTCTTTTCTGGCAAGGATGAGTTGTTCATTACAGGACTAGAATTGAATTCATCCTCTCAGGAGTCGCCCAGCAGAAAAGCAACAACCCTGCAAAAGTGGTTTCCAGCCTGGCCTTGGGCACTGCCAGGGATCCAGGGGCACCCTGTGCCAGGGCCTGCCCACCCTGCCAGGGAACAATTCCTTCCCAATATCCCATCCAGCCCTGCCCTCTGGCACTGYGATTCCTGWGGAGTTGCTGTGCTTTGCACAGACCTGTGGGGTTTAGRCAATATTTGGCTTCCAGGAGGTCCTGGAAGCTTTGCTTGGAGYGGAAAACAGCAAGGAAGTTGTTTGTGTTGTATTCCCAAGTGGATTTGGGGAAGGGAAGTGCCTCTGCAGTGGCTCTTCTGCAGCTCTTCTAAGAGAAAGGACAAAATCTTGATTCAAACTGTTGCAAACCTTTCTCTTTGCCTTCAAAGCTCTGTTGAAATGCTTACAGAATAGGAAACATCATCTTTTTAGGGCAACAAAGCCAAAATTAACCTTTTTTAGTGCTTACCACTCCAGATCATGGTTTCTGCTCCCAGAYGATTGTGGCATTGTACCCAACTAAGTGGAATGTGAGAGCAGGCCTGGGGCTGTTCTCAGGGCAGGTGTTCCTGGGAATACAACAGAAATCCAGGCAGAGATTCTGGGGCAGATTTTTGGGGTTCCAGGTATGAGATGCTTCTAGAGAATAGTGCAGAACCAAATGTTGTAATGCTGGAGGGAGGTTTAGCTTTGTTTCAAAGAGTTTAGAGAGAATGACAACACCAAAGTTTAGAGAAACTCTGCTTTGTRGTGGTTATTTTTAGTATCTCAGGAAGAATTTCTTCTTTCCTCAATAAAGGTCACCAGGGAAATTGTATTAAGGCCATTATTTAATCTGATGAATTTTGCACAGGTAGAAAGATGATTATTTTTTAATGTGTTACAGTTCAGACATCAGACCTAGACAGTGTCGCTCTCCCAGCATTCACAAAGAGCTACTTTATTCCAAGTTGTTATCTCAGAAATGCGGGTGAGAGGCTCTTTTAATGAAAAAATGAAAATGCAGGTTTTAAATATATCAAATATTGAGCAGGATTTAGCATTACACAGAGCTAGTCCTACAGAGAGGAGGGGAAACAAATTGCTCACTGCTGATTAATCACCATGGTTTAAATGAGGAACACGAAGGATAAACTCAAAACTTTACCCCATCASCAAGCCAAGAATAATAAATTTTTGTCTCTCCCAGCAGTTTAATTTACTGCTGCACATTTTTGCCTTGCAYGCTGGAAATGCATAAATAACTGGGGGCTGAGGGTGGGAATTCTGAGACATCAAGACACYGACCTTGAACATGGATGGGGACGTGGGAGGGATTATTAAAGGCAGGAGAAGCACAGGGAGGGGAGTGGTGATCCCAGGGCTCTCATTCTTGGCTCCACCACTGCCTCCCTCCTTCCTTTCCTCCCAAAAGGTGAGGGAGGGCAGGACTGTGCCCAGGGATGGAGACACACACAGGTGCCACACTGGGCATTATGCTGCCCAGGCTGATTAAGCTGCCAGGATGACAAATTTCAGCCCAAGCTCATGGAATAGCCCTGTCCTGGCGTGTCTGGAGGGAATTTGCTCCCTTCCTGCCCTTACAGAACCACCCACCATCATGTGGTTCCATCTGGGAACATGCAGACAAACACATCTTCCTGGGAAATGAAATCCTGGTGGAAAATGGGATCTGTCCCCAAGGGGGCAGGAGGAAGGAGCAGCCCACAGGCACGAGGTGCAGCTTCCACCAAACCCAGAGCACCATTCCCAGGGGAAGGCATTCCCTTCAGGAGGGGAAGGCAGCTGAAGGGCTCCCTGTACCAAATGTGTTTGGGGCAAACTGCTGCACAAACTGGGAGCTCACAGTGATTTGAGCAGCTGCTCTGCTCCTGACAGAACTTCCCAGCCTTRCCAAAACCTGGYAGTCCTCAAATTAACYCAGGATTGTTAAAGGAAGAGTATAAAAAGAACAGACAGCAAAGCTGCTGGGTTTTAGGCAGTGAAATCACCCCACCTGCTGCTGCTGCACGACYTGTCACCTTGATTCCTGTGCTTCCTTCCCAGSATGATTTGCCTTTCAGGGATTTAGAGGGAAGTTCTTCACTCCTGGATTGTGACATGCATTCATCTGAGTGCTGCTGGTTCAGCCTCTAWGGGAAATAACACAGGATCACAGAACAGTTTGGGTTGGAAAGGAGGAATATTTTTGTGCCTAGGAAAAGGAAAAGTTAGCAGGAAAAGTGGGTGGGATGGTAGGAAAAGCTGGGAAGGATGGGAATCAAGGATTCCCAACATCCTGGTAAACTCTACCCCTCTCCCAAAAGAATCACTGCATCCCCAGGGATCTGCAGGGAAACCTGGCCAAGACTCAGCAGCAGGAGTTGTGCTTGGGCACTCAGCTGAGCCAGCTGCAGGTGACAGGCTTGGCCTCAGCTGCTACAGCACAAATCCAGCCCAGGATAAACATATCCCATGCCAGTTTATGGAATTCTGGGAGGTGGATGGATTTTAATTGGCTAATTCACACCCTTTTCCTTTGTGCCAAAGAAGYAAGCTTCCTCAGGAAGGATTTGAGGCCAAGCTATCACTTCAAGGCCATCTGTACCATTCATGACTATCAAGATAGCCCAAATATCAAGACCTRGCCCCTTTTTTGACAAATTCTTACAAATAATCAGCAAAAGAAGGTSAGGAATTTGGAAAAGCTGCCCCCACCCAGCCATAGCAGCTGCACCTTTGCACTTGCCTGTGCCCATGTGATTTATCAGATTTTATTGCCTCAAAARTGTAAAAATAGAGCATATTTAGAAGTGTCCAAGGCCAGGTTGGATGGGGCWRYGAGCAGCCTGGMATAGTGGAAGGTGTTCCTGCCCTTGACAGGGGTGGAATGAGATGGGCTTTGAGGTCTCTTCCWACCRGAACCARGCTGGGATTCTGGGATTCCAAACCTCCCCTGGCACATCTGCATGCTATTACAAACAGCAGCAATGTGAATTTAGCTAGTGTTTAATCTGTCTCCATCTTTCTATAAATGGTTTGGTTTTTTTATAGAAATTATAAATAAAAGGTCTGGTCAGGTAGGAGGTCTTGGGGAGATTTTATTTACAGCAGAGTACAGCTCTGTGTGGCAGAACTGAAGAGGAAAATACAGCCCCAAACTGAACAGAGTTCTCTTTCCTACTCTACATTATTATAAATGCTGCAGAATTCTCTTTTGATGAAGGTTTAGGAAAGAAGGGTTTGTTTCACAGTCTTGGTTAATAACATGTTTCCAGAGTCTTCCTGGCTGAATCCAGGGCAAGGAGTGTTTGTGTAGATCTTAAAGGATCACTAAAATCTCCAAAACCAACCAAGCAAAGTGATTTCTTCATAGGCCCTGAGCTGGAAGGAACCCATGAGGATCCCTCAGARACCACCAAAAACCTCAGAGRAGCATTTCTCATTAACTTTAAATCRCAAAAGCAGCCTGAAAAAACCCAGAAATTCAAAAATTCCAGTTCTTTTTGTGAGTGCTTTATTTACAGATTGGACTGGGCTTGTGGCACTTGGCAGAGAGCCTTGTGATCCACAGCCATGGATCCTGTGGGAAGCACTCCTGCCCTGCCCTGCCGCACCACAACCCCACTGTGCTTCCATCACCAGCACTGCCCAGGTGCCTGGTCAAAATTAGCCCATCAGTAATTASTTCTCCAGCAGGTGTGAGATACTAATTAACTCCCCTAAGACTGGAGGACCTCTTTTTTTTTAATAATGTTCTCCTTACACTCCTGTTTTCAAATTTATTTCCTATGGAAATAACACTGAGGTGGGTGCAGTGTCCACCCACATGTCAGGATAATTCAGAATCATTTCTGAACCAAATGGCCAATTCCATCCAGATTTGAAAGAAGATTCGCAGTCTCCAAATTAGTTAATTTTCCACAAACTTCAGGAAAATAGCTGGATAGAGGGAAGTGGAAAGCAAAGAGATGCTTCTGTGGCCTCTGAGGAAGAGGAGAATGCTTGTGTCCAGCTGGAGCGGCAACAGCTGAAGATGAGCATCCAGATTATTCCATGATTCCTGGAGTGTCCTAGGGATGCCTGATGTCACTGAGGAGTGGGTGGCAGAGGGTTGGATGAGGGAAATCTCATCCAGGGTGTCTTGGGGGACACCGAGCTGTCCCTGAACCAGCAGAGTGTCCTGGGGGACACCGAGCTGTCCTGAAACCAAGCAGAGTTGTCCGGCCCAAGGGGCGAGGCAAGGGGGCCTGGGGCAGCTAGCAGAGCATGGGCAGCAGGGCAGGGAGGGATCCTGGCCCTGGGGCAGCCCTGGAGCACGCATCTGCAGTGCTGTGTCAGCTCTGCATGCTGAGCACAGGCAGGGCCAGGAGCTGCTGGAGCTGAGCAAGGGCCTGGAGCATGTGGGTGCCCAGGCAAGGCTGAGGGAGCTGGGGCTGCTCAGCCTGCAGAGGAGCCCCAGCTGAGAGGGGCCCTCAGGCCTGGCTGGCCCTGGCTGCAGGGAGGGGCAGAGCAGGGCCCAGGCTCTGCTCCGGGGCCCAGCAATGGCACCAGAGCCACGGGCAGGGCCTGAGCCCAGCAATTGCCCTGCACAGGAGGCACAACTTCTGCCCTGGGCACTACCCAGCCCTGAGCACATTGCCCACACAGCCTGGGGGCTCTCCTGCCTGGGGCTGGGGCACAGCTGGGTGCACACAGTGCTGTGCCCTGGGCTCTGGGATGGCCCTGCTGGAGCAGGGAGGGGACACCAGGTGCCCACTCAGCTCCTGCAGCCTCACACACCCTGGCATCCTGTGATTTCCAAATATTTCCTTTGCTCCCGGTACAAATTCCTTTCTCTCTGTGCTGTCACACACAGCTGGGATCTCAAAAAGGATCATTAAAGGAGGTGAGGATCAGTCTCTGWTGTCTGATATGTARATCTGCCATGAGATGTGATGTGCCTATCACTGTTGCACTTTTCCTGGCAGAACAATTCAAGTACTGGCCTCCAGCAGGAAAAAAAAAAYGCAAAAAACCTCCCTTGACTTTTGGGTTTAGATAATGTTTTGAAGATATAAAAGGAATTTAATGTGTCAAGCAGGAACAATTATTTGCTCACTTATAATGAGAATTATAGCAGCAGCGCAATACAAATTTTCTCCCCACTAAAAGGAAGCCCTAATTAGAATGATAATGTCTCCTCTTTGGAGAAGCCTTTAAAGGAACTGCGAGGTCACCTCCACTTTTGTGGGAATTGGCAGCTCATTCTCAGTCCCATTTTAGTCGTGACTCTCACCACAAACCCACAGCCTCCCACTAAATGAAATAGCACAATAGCTGAGTTTCAATTAGAGATACTCAGGTTTTCTTCTGCATTTCAGCAAAGAGAGGCACTGTACAGGGAATTCAGGGTGATACTTACTGGCTATTATATTAACTCCCTAGAAATTGAGAGTTATTGTGCCTTTTTTATTCACTTCCTACCAGTTAAAGGGAACAAGGCTTGTGTTTTAACTCTTGATTTTCAAGGTCACGTCTGAGAACCCCAAATGTTTTCAGTGTGTGCTGTGTCTGAGGGTAGAGAGTGATGTTTGTATTGAGATTTCAAGGCAGCCAGGTGTTAGTAAAAAGTGCAGAAAACCACAATAAAATACGGCCACGATAATAAAAACCTCAAATTGTGCTTTTGTTCTTCTTCTGGCTATTTTTAATGCATTACTCTAAGGTAGATGTGACCCCCTGGGTGGCTGAAGTTGACCAGCATTGGCCATGCACCTCTTCCCTCTCTCCCAGCACTTTTCCACGTCTTTTTTCCTGCCCTGCTGCCCAAATCCCAACCTGTCTTGTGACCCTCTGCACCTTCCACCACTGCCAACATCTGGCTCCAGTGCTTGGTGTACCTGGGCCAGGTGCTGCCAGSCCTGGAATRTGGTCAGAGTGGGTTTTAGAACATCTGTGAGCTGTCAGGGAGTCGGTTGGTAATTTTTATGTACACTGGATCAAGCAAGTCTCTTCAATTCATTAATAAAAATTAACAGGATATTTGCAACATACAATTTGCAGCATCAAACCAGGAGCTGAAAGAAGCCAGAGCAGCAGCTGGGCATGAAGGCAAACTGATGCCTCTTAACGAATTTCACAGATTAAAAGATTAAAAACTTAAAGCCTAAAATGGGRTTTGCATATTCAGATGTAGAACTGYTTTATTTCCTCTTCTCCYTTGAAATTCTCTTCCSCCTATAAAGCTGTAGGAGAGTCCCCCTTGTGGCCCTGGCCAGGAAAGCATCGCTGTGATTTTTTACCTGCTTTAATTTCCCCACCTGCTCTGCAAGTTAAATCATAGATTCTTCCCCGATTGGGTCGGAAAGGACCTTAAAACTCATCCAAGTGCCATGGCAGGGACACCTTCCACTGTCCCAGGCTGCTCCAAGCCCCAAAGTTCAACCTGGCCTTGGACACTTCCAGGGATCCATGGGCACCCTGTGCCAGGGCCTTATCAGCTGTGAAATATGCTACTGAGAGGGGAGAAAAGGGGTTTTGCAGGATTTTCATCCATTCTGAAAAGCCAAAGTGGGGAAGAGGAAAAAAGTCACTGGGTCATGGAATGATAAAATCACAGAGGCTGGAAAAGCCCTCTGAGATCACCACATCCAACCATTCCCCCAGCACTGCACTGTTCCCCACTAACCCCCCTGTCCCCCCAGCCCACCTCCACAGGGTTTTTGAACACTTCCATGAATGAGGAGTCCCTCACTTCRCTGGGCAGCCTGTCCTGAGCCCTGACCATCCTTCCAGTGAAGAAATTCTCCATAACATTCAAACACAGCCACATCATCCCTCATAYTCCCCACTGTCCTTAAAGCTCGCACACCCCAGAAAGTCCTCACAGCCCCCAGACCCATCCCAGCCTTCACAGACCCCCCCAAAGACCTCAGGCCCCATAACCCTCAGAGACCCCACAGCTTCCAGGCCCATCCCAGCCTTCACAGACCCCTCAAAGGCCTCAGGCCCATCCCAGCCTTCACAGACCCCTCAAATGCCTCAGGCCCATCCCAGCCTTCACAGACCCCCCCCCCAAAAGGCCTCAGGCCCCATAGCCCTCAGAGATCCCATAGCTCCCAGGCCCATCCCAGCCTTCACAGCCCCCATAGTCCTCACTTTGAGACCTCATAGCCCTCAAAGCTCTTACAGACCCCATAACTCTCCCACCCCCTACAGTCCTCAGAGCACTAAAAAACCTCCCAGACCCCACAGTCCTCAAAGCCCCTACAGACCTTACAGCCCCCAGAGCCCACACAGGTCCTACAGCCCTCACAGCCCCATAACCCTCACAGTCTCTCTTCCCAGGACACCTCCAAAGCTCCTTGGGCAGCCCCTGCCAAGGCCTGAGCAGCCTTTGCATGCAGAAATTCCTGCTGCTGGCCAAGCTGAGCCTCCCCTGGCCCAGCTTGAGGCCCTTTCCCCTTGTCCTGTCCCTGTTCCCTGGCAGCACAGCCCGACCCCCCCTGGCTGTCCCCTCCTGGCAGGGAGTTGTGCAGAGCCCGAAGTCATCTAATCCAGAGCAGCCTGAGTCATAGGAGGGGACAGGTTGGGTCTGGGAGACATCTTGCACCACCCAGATTTTAGGAGACAGCAGCCCAGCAGGGCACTGGACACAAATACCAGCCCTTTCCCTTGTGAAACAAAACTCACAGTAAAAGCATGACTTACCCCAAAGAAGGCTTCAAGCAGCATCACTTGGTTGTTCTTCAGCCCAACCTTTTATCCCCTCACGTTGATGCACTGCACCTGTGTGCCCTCTGCTCCCTGTGGGATTGGTCAGTGCCCCTGGGCTCGTTAATGGCTCATTAATTTCAATGCTGSTCACCTGCTTCTCACAGCTGTAGCTCYTTAAAGATGAGGCTCAGCCCCAGCCCCACTCCCAATGCCCACAAACTCTGTGCCCCCACACCAGCCCAGTTTGCAGGAGGTGCTGGGCACTGCCAGGGCAGCCCGAGGTGTGGGTGGTGGCAGCTTGGGGACACATCCTGCACCAGCTGGAATTTCAGGAGGCAGCAGCCCAGCAGGGTTACAGGGCCCTGGACATGAACTCCAGCCCTTTTCCATGGGAAACAAAACTCACCACTGACAGCAAAGGTGTGACTTACACAGAGAAAGGTTTCAAGCATCAGCACTTGGTTGTTCTTCAGCCCAACCTTTTATCCCCTCATGTTGATGCACTGCACCTGTGTGCCCTCTGCTCCTTGGGTGATTGGTCAGTGCCCCTGGGCACTCCATGGCTCATTAATTTCAATATTGTTCACCTGCTTTTCACAGCTGTAGCTCATTGGGGATGAGGCTCAGCCCCAGCCCCACTCCCAATGCCCACAAACTCTGTACCTACACACCACCCCGTGGTGTGTGTCAGTTTTTTTTCTGATGTCAGTTTGCAGGAGAGGCTTGGCCCTGCCAGGACAGCTCAAACTGTAGCTGGTTGCAGACTGCAGCTTGCAGACATCCTGCTCCGTTGGGAATTTTAGGAGGCGGTCCCCACCCCAGTGTCACCGGGAGGGGTTTGTGCAAGTCTGAGSAAGACCCAGCAGATGTCAGCAAAGGACAGGAAAAAAGCAGAAAAGAGCCTCAAATCTTCTTAAACATCTTTGCAATAACCACCCTGGGCCACCCTGGGGGTTTATATTTAGAAAAATGTTGCATTATTTATTTTTTTAATATTTAAACGAACATTAACARGATTACGGTAAGAAAAAAGCCCAAAATGTGATGGGTGTTGCAACAGGAATTTTTTTCTGGGGAGGATTTTTTGGTAAAGCTATGCGTTCTGCCACAGATATTTATAATTGACTTGCAAGGCAAAAGTGAAGCCTATTTTTGAACAGTCCCAAAAGCAGCCATGGGAAAAACCTTGGATTTCTCCATAAAAGGAGTGGTCAGATGGTCAAATGAGTGGGTTCATTAAAAACAAGCAGCGTCCTGCTCTGCTTTTTGCCTTTCCTGTTCCTTCCATTTCCTCTGAAGCACCAGAACTTTAAGGAYTTTCTCTTTTTTTACCACWAAYCTTATAAAGGTCATTTTTTACYACACAACAGTGATGAACAAATAAARCAAGTGACTTTTTCTTTTGCAAAGTCAGAAAAAAAATGCTGCAAAGGAGTCTATCCTTGCTGTGTCACAGGAATCCACTTGGGAATAACACTGGCCTCCACAGAAGCTTTATGGGATCTGCAGCTGGATGTTCTGAAGMATTTTGACTGCTCTTCCTTAACTCCTGAGTCTCCAGTTTCCATCTCCCCACTCCATAGGGAATATAAAAGAGTGCAGAGAAAAAAGAAATAGAAAATATAAAAGAGAGAAGCTTTGCCCTCTTTTTTTCTGTAGAAAATCGCAGTGTCTGCAGTATTTCCCAATTATTTGACAGGAGTGGGAAGATTTTAGGTGGTGCTAAATATTACTAAATATTTCATTTTTKAAGTTCATTTGAAATTAGAAATACTCATTTTTTCAAAAAAAAGAAAGGGTCTCAGAAAAAAAAAAAAAAAGTGAGAAGGCTTTGTCCCTAAATCCTGCTATTTTATGAAGACCTTGACAATATTTGAATGTTATTCCATGGAAATTTTGCTCCTGACTTTAAGAAATTACAGCCCAGCCCCAAATCTTACCATCTTGGCTCTGCTGCTACTAAATCCTGTTGTATTTTCTTATTTATGGGGCATTTCTTACACTTAATGCAGGGATTAAGGGTTATATATAGAGCTGGGAGCTATAAAAACAGAATTATGTTTACAATAATGTAAATTATTACCACTGACCTATTCTTGCCCCTTGGCTTTGGTCTGGCTGGGTATTTTTAGTATGCCCTGTTTTCAGAGCATCTTCATACACCTTAAACTTACCCATTCCTTTTTTTAGATGGAATGTTTTATCAATAAATAGATTTTTGGCAGGATAGTTTTTGCATTATTTAGAGAAAATGCTGTAAAGGAGCAACAGGTTTAGGCTGTATCTCCTTCYATTGTACAATTACTTGTAAATTTAAAGGAAAATTTAGTCAAAAAAATTGGGAAAAATCTCCAAGATCAGCCAGCACTGCCAGGGCCACCACTAAACCATGTCCCCAAGGGCCYCATCTGCYCATTCTTGAACATCTCCAGGGATGGGGACTCTAATTCCTTTAGCAGCCTTTTTCCAGGGCTGGTCAACCCTTCCAGTGAAGAGATTTTCCTTTATATTCCCCTGGCACAACTCACTCAGAGTGATTTCTGTTCAATTTTACCCCAGTGACGCAGTTTTGGAGGAAAAAATTAAAATMAGTGTTTATAAAAGCTGAGAAGGCCACTCTGGGCTGGAGATTGGAAGGATCTGGGCAGATGCAATCAGTGAGAGATTGAAGACAACATAATTAACACCAATCAAAGGCATCTTGTGAGAAATAATRCCTGCCAAGCAAATATCAAATTTGTCCTGACAGGGTCAGGAGTTTAATCAAGACAATCAACTTTTAGGAGCTGGGCTGAGAAATCATTTGCTGCACTTCATTAAAGGCAGGGGAAAGGGAATTTCATGGGGTGCTAAATGCAGAGTAGAGCACTCAGGGGAGAAAGAAAAAAAAAAAAAAAAAAGGAAAAAAGGAGTTCAAAGAGGAGGCAGCTCTGATTTGGGGAGTGAAATCCCCACACTGGGCTCTGCCCTTCAGCTCTCAGATAGAAGCTGGGGTGAGTTTATCAAAGCTCCTTGAAGCAGCAATGGAGACACAGATAAATAAAAGCATTCCCCAAGGTGGATCATGGAACCAGAGAATGCCAGAATGGTTTGGATRGGCAGGGACCTTAAAGATCATCTCATTGCAGCCTCTGCCATGGGCAGGATGGCACCCAGCTGATCCCAGCTGGGAATGCTCAGCCTGGAGAAGGGAAGGGTGTGTGGAGACCTCAGAGCTCCTGCCAGGGCCTGAAGGGACACAGGGGAGCTGGAGAGGGACCCTGCAACAGGAACTGAAGTGACAGGACACAGGGAATGGGTTCAGATTGACACAGGGGAAATTTAGATGGAATATTGGGAAGGAATTGTTCCCTGGGAGGGCGGGCAGGCCCTGGCACAGTGTCGTGGTTTGATGCTAGCACAATGCCAGTGCCACTATGAAAATTTATTTTCTTTAATGTCTGCTGTGAGATGTGACCAGAAATAGAGCAAAGCAGGCTCTAACTTAGGAATAGAGGGAAAAAACTTTATTAACTTACAATATGTAAAAGAAACACACTCACAGAACTCAGAATGAAAACCTTCCAAAAACATTCCTCCTCCTCCTCCCACTAAATTTCTAATGCAGCACAGTGAGACAAAACTTTGGATTCTCAATCAGGTTACTACTCTTTAGATAATCAACTCTCAGTTCATCACTACCTTCCAGATAATCAATTCTCAGTTCATCAAGGAGAGAGGAGTCCTTCTTGTATTATAGGCTTCTTCAGGAAACACAGTTGAAACTTTTTGTGTTTCCATGTCACACATGGCACTGCCTGGAGAACATTTGCCATTGTGACCTCTTCCTTCCATGTCCAGTGCTCTCACTACTGCACATGGACTAGGGCTGCTTCTAGGGTTCTCCTTTTAAGGATGCTTTGCTTAATTCCAAAAAAAGCAACAGTCTCTCACTTTTGAACACCTGTCCCCCCCAGATTCACCCCCTGGGGCTGAGGGGTCTTGAGAACAGAGATCTTCTTCTTCCCTGAAGATCAAGGGCTCTACCACCCTCCTCACCCATCATCTCTGTTCACAGTGCCCAGAGCAGCTGGGGCTGCCCCTGGATCCCTGGAAATGCCCAAGTCCAGGTTGGACAGGYCTTGGATCACCCTGGGWTAGTGGAAGGTGTCCCTGCCCATGGTAGGTGTGGAARGAGATCATCTTAAAGACCCCTTCAAACCCAAACCATTCAGGAATTCCATACTTTTTACCTCATTGCACACATTAATCAGCATAATTGCACTGCACTGGGGTTATACTGATGAATGTGGATAATTGCATGATGTGTGTTTTGGTAAAAAAGCACACAGAAAATCTACATTATAAAAACATCCACCCTAAATTGTTTGGTGCTGTTTTCAGGACAGCATCTGGATGGAAAATCCAGGATTAGAGAGCAAGCAGAGGATCCTAACTAGGTGATGTGCAAAGGGGAAAACCTCTCCTCTTGGGGAGAGGGGAGGAGGAACACTCCAGGTGCTCAGGAATCCCAGGGCAGGTGAGGAGAGGCTTTTTTTGGAGTCATCCTATCCCACAGGACAGGGATTTCACTGGGAACAAACTCCAGGATTTGCTCAGAGAGTCAGAGACATGGCCAGGCTGTGAGGGGCTGAAAGGTCCAACCTCCACCTGCACGGTGCTGCTGCATGTTCTCCTACCACAACATCCACTGGTTTTCCTGCTGAGGAAATCGTGTGGGGCTGAGCCCTCTGCCTCATCTTCACAGCTCCTCCATGAAAGGGAGAATCTCCCTTGATCTCAGGGAAAAGGTGGCAACTGCTCCCTGATAAGGGCAGCTCCTTATCAGGGGTGTGGGTGCGATCAGCCCTTGATCAGTGGGATGGCTGAAGCCTCTGGAGGGTGGTTCCACCTTCCCAGAGAGGCACTTTCCCACTCCTGCACTGGGAGTTAAATCCTCACTTTTATGATCCAGCAATTAGTTAACCCTGGGGTTTCTGCCTTTTTACCTGGCAATTACACACCCTTGATCACAAAGGTGTGGGCCCAAGTCGTTTAAAAAGTCATTTAAAAAGTCATTTAAAAGAGTTAATTCCAAAAGGCGCTCCAAGAAAGTGATGGAACACTTTGGAAATCACTCCAGATCTTTGGGATAAGGGAGAAGATAAAGGTGTTCTCCCTTTCTGTTGTGGCATTGAACCAGGGATTCACTTTATTCATCCTCTTCTTCAGTATCTGCTGCAAAATGGGGTTGGAGCCTCTTTCCTAACTGGTTTTTAGGGTAATTKTCCCTGGATTTCATCACTTGAAGCAACCRTGGGATAGTGGAAAGTGTCTTCAGTGGAATGACAAGAGCTTTAAGGTCTCTTCCAACACAAACCAATCTGGGATTCTGTGGCCTTATTGGCAGCACCTTTGCCAGGAATGGATGTGGCAGAATTCCCTATATTCATCTGACTGGAACTCATCCCAGATATTCCATGTCCTAACTGTATTTCATGGTTATTTCATGTATTTCATGGMTATTTCTTCTGGCTCTTCTC
The DNA here is from genome assembly GCA_002167245.1 of Sporophila hypoxantha. Classification (NCBI taxonomy): domain Eukaryota; kingdom Metazoa; phylum Chordata; class Aves; order Passeriformes; family Thraupidae; genus Sporophila; species Sporophila hypoxantha. The sequence goes on from NDFG01000185.1 coordinate 505,098, forward strand.
AGGTTTGATGCTAAACTTTATAATGAATTATTTGTTATTTTGGAATCACAGCTCATCRCAAAATGAATTGACAGATTCTGTWATAATTTGCATCATTTTAAAAATGGAASATCAGGTATGAAAGACACAAAGGAGGCAGTAAATTAGAATTGAAAATARATTTGGAAGGAACTAACACAATCAAGGCAGAATTGCTTTTTCTTCCCAAAAGAGAATCACTCCATCAGTTCCTCTGTGAAATCATTTGAGTCAGAAACAAGGTAAATTTCCCATCTCTGAGATGGAATTGTTCATTTACAAAGTCCAGTGATTGCAGGGYCAGGGGATGAAAGGGTTTAGCAAGAGCTAAATAGATTGAGGAATGCTATGGAATAAATTTAGCCTGGTCAGAAAGGGGATTTTGTGCCAGTGAAACCAGGTCTAATTAAGATTGTGCAGGATAGCCTGGAACTGAGTGCCCCAAATGCTGCAGTGAGGGATAATTTACTTCCCTGTCCTGTGTCAGGGAACTGGAATAAATCCACAACACAGAGTGAAATGGGGGAAAACTGGAGCCCCATTCCTGTCACTTTAACAATCCAGCTAACGAGCAAAAAACAGAGAGGAACAACCTGCATGGATAAACCAGAGCAGGGGAATGGGGTGGAAAGAAAATGACTGGAAAAATGACCAGAGCCTTCTGTGGCAGGGATTTAGAGAGCTGGATGGGATGAGGATGGGATGATGGGATGGGATGGGATGGGATGGGATGGGGGATGGGGATGGGATGGGATGGGATGGATGGGATGGGATGGGATTGCGATGGGCATGCGGGGCATGGATTGGAGGCGATGGGATGGCATTGGGATGATGGGATGGATCTGAAAGATGCCCCCCAAGCTGCACCTCTCTGTGCAATCACTTTTTAGCTGCTCTGGCACCTGGCATGAACCAAAATCATCTCCAGGCCAGGCTGGATGGGGCTTGGAACACTCTGGGATAGTAGAAGGTGTCCCTGCCCATGAGGTCCTTCCAAGCCAAACCATTCCCTGATATTGGAGTCCTGGAGTTCTCGTGGTCTCCTCTGGTGACACCAGATGCTCCATGTGAGCTCTGGGATTTCTTTCTTGCAGGCATTGGGGGGGTCAGGACCTTTGCTTTGGGGCCAGGATTCCACTCCAGCAGCCCTGAAATGCCCCAGRTGATCCCAAGAATTTAAGCTGGAGTTGGGGAGGTCAGAAAAYGCTGTGCTCCKTYAGAATGWTCCTTGGAAAAGTCARTTAATRCTTAACATCCCAAAGATCATAGCAAGCAGCAGCTGCTGCATTCCAGAGAAATTGCACTCTGGGATTTGGGAATTTCAGGGCATTTTCCAGTCAMATCTGGCTACCAGGATAACCCAAGCAGTATCTGAGCTTTTAAAAAGAATGAAATTTTGCAAGGCCAATGGATTGATGGAGATTTGAACCCAACAGTTCATTCCTTCACTGTGGAGTTGGGAATATCCAGTGCAGGCTCCTGGTCTCAGGTGTCACCTCTCAAAAATGCACGTAGGAACATTTTAATGTGAGGAATGATGCTTTCCTAGACATTTCTAGGTGTTTTTTCCTTGTGGAAATATTATCCTGTCTTTCTTGTCCRATGCACTATTTCCACTGTGAGGATTTTTGTCATCTGAATAAAACTGAGGTCAGTGAATTTAAAGCCACTTGGTGAATTTAAACCCTGGCAAAAAAATAAAAAAATTAAAATTAAGCTTAATAATTAGAATAAAATTCTCCAAAGCAGTGTGATATTAACTCTGATTTGGGTTTTTMGGGGGGGTTATATCCAAATTCATCRATGCTGAGATTATTTCTGGAGTCTGGACATAAAGATGTTGTATTTATGAATTCTCCTGGGTCAAGTTTTCTGTTCTGAGGAAATGCAGAGCTGGAAGTTTCACACCTGATCCTCCTGCTCAGAATAAGTTCCTCCTTCCCCCAGGAAAACCAGTTGGAAGGTGACCTGTGAAATCAGGGCAGGGGAAGTGTGTCACCGAGTTATGTAASCCCACAAGGTGACTGCCAAGGCCAAGGAAAATGTGTGCAAGGGGAAAAGGAGCAGGAATTCAGAAKCAAACCACGGATGGGGAACTCTTGGGATGAGCTMCTCTTAACTGGGAGGAACGAACTTTCTGCTTGGTGAATCCTTCTCTGTAGAAAATAATTTTAATTTCCTTTGGAAAATATCCTTGGGTTGTGTACGCCCTAATCGTTTAAAAGAGGAGTGAATTGCCAAGGTCTYGTTGTGTGTCCTGAGTTTTATCCATGGTGGTATTCCTAAAAAARGTCACTAGAGGGGGATCATGAAATGCACAAACTTTGCTGTGCGTTAAAATCCCGAATTTCCTCGGTGTCCTGCTGCTGCCTGTGGAAGGAGGAGGGTGCTGGACTCTTTTTCCACCGCTGTGGATTGGAAGCTGAGGATAATTTTGAGAGGATGCCAAGTGAAAAAGCCTCAGGGGAAGTGAACTCTGGGTTTTGTGTGGGTTTGGGTTTAATGTATGGACATTTGGGTTTAATGTATGGATAGCTGGGTTTAATGTATGGATATTTGGGTTTAATGTATGGATATGTGGAGCATGGAGGGACCTCAGTTCCTTCATTGTGGTCCCAGAGTCACCAGAATGAGATTTTCCCAAGGTTTTTTGGAGTGACTTTTCCTGTTTTATCCATGGCAGAAATGTTATTTAACTTTCAAACAATCCCAAATTGTGTCAYCATCTCTCTACAGAGAGATGGGATCAAATATTGGATTTCTCAGGATAATGACCTGTCCTTAAATGTGACAGGAATGTAGAAGGAGTGGGAAAGGGAAATCAACAATAAACAAGAGGCAGATGGGCAAAATAACCCAGGTAGGAGAAGGGGAAATGGTTTTAGGCTACAAAAAGAGATTTAGATGGGGTATTGGGAATCAGGAATTGTTCCCTGGCAGGGTGGGCAGGCCCTGGCACAGGGTGCCCAGAGCCTGTCTCTTATACACATCTAGATGTGTATAAGAGACAGCCATAAACCACCCGCAGAGACAATTTCTTTGACTGAGAAGTTATTTCTTATTTAATTAAATCTTAGATATTTTTCTATGTTTTGAGGCTGTTTCATCTATTCCTTTTTAATTTTTTTTTTTTTTTTTATTTTTTTAATGTTTGCTGTTGATAAGAAAACTTATGCTGAATATCACGACCAGGATAAAAACCCCACAGTTCTAACTGTTYCAGGTATGGCAGCATTTTATTCTTTCCCACCTGTGTTTTAAGGCCCTGAAAGAGATGCTCCAAAACCCCACCAGTGCCTGGTGTGCCATTATATTTTATACACTAAAATACCCCAGGATTTTCAGGAATATCCTATTGACTCCAACAGTCCTGAAACAGCAGGACCCAACACAACAAGGAATAAATATGTGTTTAACTGCTCCTCAGTGTTTGCTGGGCTTTAACCAAAGGTGAACGGGGCTCTTTTTCTTTTTCTTTTTTTTCCTTTTTTTTTTTCTTTTTAAGGCTTTTCTCTCTGGATTTTCTGCTCCAGCTCCTGCTGTGACTTCCCTGTGCATGGGAATGACCTTGGATTTGCTGTCAGGGCCATCCTATTGACCTGTGGTCGATATTCCAGYAGTGGAAGTGGTGTGGGGTGTGTTAATTCCACATTTCCCTCCCATAAAACAAGGGCACAACAAGCAGAGCAATCGGAGCCTACCGGGGCTGTTTCCAGGTAATTGAATCCATCTGGATTTTGGCCTCATGTCCTGGAGGAAACCACAAGTACAAGGTGCTGAAAAATCCCCTGTGAAGCTGGGGAAGGACAGTGGACCTTGCCAGAGCTGGAATGTTGGAAAGTGGGTTTGCAAATGTTGGTTGTTAATGGTCTTTGGGTAATAGATGAAAAAAAAAGCCCTCCCAGGAAATGAGGAAATGGCCAAATGGGGGGATTTTTAAAATTTTTTTCCATGTAAAAACAAACATATTCCAGCCTGTTGTGTGTAAGTGTGTCTGGTGCAGAGAAATATTCCCTAGGGATCATGGAAATGCATCAAACCCCATAAGAAGCCCGATAACCCATCCTGAATGCATTTTTGGTCTAAAATACTGTGCTGGTAACATGTCAGGTTAAAGATCCTCCCTTTTGGATACTTCACAACCAAATGCTGTAAAATATAAATGGCATTCCCAAGTCCTTGACAGCAAGTTTGGGCTGGAATAAGAGGGTTTTTATTGCAAAATAAATAGGAAGGGCTCAATCCTGACCCAAAAATTGCACCAGATCAGGCAGTCCTTGCATGAACCTGAGCAACATCAGGGATTTTCTGCTTTTGGACTTATTGATGGGTGTTCCCTTCCTGTTTCTTTAATTTCCTGGGAATATTGGCTGTGACTGGGACTGATCTGGGGTTGGGTTTTGTGTGTTCCTGGCAGAAGGATGCAASCAGAGCAGCTGAGGTGAGGCAGGAGCAGATGCTGCCAAGAAAASCAACTTCCAGCACCTGTCCTGCTCTCTGCCTCTCACAGTTCATGCTTTTTATCAGTACATGGGGGTTTTTTTCCCATTTTCTTCTCATTTTATCAATTTTTTTTTTTTTTCCCAGTCCAGGTTCTGTATGTCCAGCACCCTCTGGCCACAGCCTCACCTGTACTTGTTTTCCTTCTGGGACAGCAGATGCCAAAGATGTGATCCAACTCCTCCCACCTTTCCTTAACCTGCCAGAGCAGGAATTGACCTCAGGAACCATTTTATTCAGGCTGWTTTCAGCCCTGTCTCCTCCCAGGGCTGACCCTGAGCCAAAAACTGGGATTAGCGACCTTTTGATCTTCATTGCATCCTGGCTGGAGATGAGAAGTCCCAAAGGGAAAACGCCCACAATTCCAAGTCTACTTTCTTCCCTGAAATCTGASCCGAGTTTTGCCACCTCCCAGCTCCTGCTGCCCTGTGTGGATGCACCTCCTTCATCCCTCCAGCTCCTGSTGCAGAATCCAAGGGCAGGAAGAGCAGCTCCTCACTGCTTTTTTTGTAGCTTTGCAGCAAATTAGGTRTACCTTGAAGTTGTAAAGAAATAGTTCCATTTGTTCCCTATACTTTGATCTTGTGGGGCTGGAGAGGGAGGTAGCTGGGAGAGGAGGAGGAGGAGGAGGAAGTGTTTTACAGGCAGCAAAAATCCTCCAGGAGCTGCCTCAGCAAATTCAGGTCTAGGGCAGGGCTGCCAAATCTGATGTGTGATCCTAAATTGTAGCAAACTTCAAGTCCTTCAGAGCTCTGAGGGCTTAATTATCAAGCAGGGTAGAATAGAGCCTATCAAAACCTTCCCTTTCTCTCTTTTTTATTCATTTATTTTTTAATAAAGTGCAATTATTCAGGCAGTTCCTGTTGGAAAAAATGATTCAGCCCAAACTCTTTTGCTTTTCATCACTTTTGTCTTCTGGGCCAAGAGTGGGGAGTTACAAAATCTCTTGTTTTGGGGAACAGGGAGGAAAGAAATAAAGTAAAAAATATTTTGTGGTATTTTTGAAGATGAAAAGCAAAACTGTTGTAGTGACAGGACAAGGGGGAATGGGTTAAAGCCAAAAGAGAGAATGAAGAGATGGGATTTTTTTTTGAAGGAATTGTTCTTTGGGAAGGTGGGCAGGCCCTGGCACAGGGTGCCCAGAGCAGCTGMGGCTGCCCCTGGATCCCTGGCAGTGCCCAAGGCCAGGCTGGAGCAGCCTGGGACAGTGGAATGTGTCCCTGCCATGGCAGGGGTGGCACTGGATGGTCCCTTTGGTCTCATTTTCCCCTGGTAAATACAGAAATCTGCTCTGAAGTGCATCCACCACATCCCCTCTGAAAGAAATCCG
>NDFG01000185.1:520451-640748 GCA_002167245.1 Sporophila hypoxantha
TGATTTACAGGGAGAGCTAAATAAAAGGAGTTGAACTGCATAACTGTAGGAAGAAAAAATCTCTCCCCTTTTCTCTCTACAAAAATAAAGGAGCCCAAAGCATCAGCCTGAGTCTTGCCAAACTCTGGGTTCCTGGAAGCAGCTGGCTGCTGGGACAAGCTGGAGCTGGATTGGTGAGGAGGGTTTCTGGGTGCAGAGGTCCAGATCCATGGGAATCAGCAGGAAAAGCTTCCTGCAGTCCTTGACATCAGCTTTTCATGTCGAGCTGCTTCCAGTTAAGTGCTCATTAACGGTGCAGCTCTTGCATCATCACATTCCCGCAGAAGCTGCCTCCAGCTCCCCCTCATCCCTGCTGGCTGGTGCACTCCTAAATCCTTGGCCTGTGTCCCCTGCATGCAAGGGGTGGGAATAAAATCTCTGTGTGTCTGGACAGCTCCTTTTCCAAGAGGATTTCCAAGGGTAGACGAGCAGCTCCTTTTCCAAGAGGATTTCCAAGAGCTGCTTGTGTTGTTGTTAATAAAGCACCTCTATTTATCCAAGGATCAGGCACAGAAACTTCAATGTGTCAAATTCCAGCTGCCTGGTCCATAATCAGATGTTGGAATGCAAGTTTTTCCTTGCATTTTTTTTTTATAAAGATAGCAAATGTTCCAGGTTCTCCACGGTGTAAATGCCTTTAGTTAACATTAATTAAAATTCCTGATCAGCTGCAAGCTGCACTTCAGGATGTGCTTCTCCAGGGCAGCCCAGAGCCAAAGGGGAGTCAGGCTTCTCATGGATATCTCATGGAATTCTGTCCCACCAGCACCAGAGGGGGTTCAGGCTGGGATCTCATCCTGGGACACAGTGTGGAACAGGCGTTGTGCTGAAGAGCCCACAGAAAACATGGGAGAGGATTATTTCCAAGGGCCAGGAATGACAGGACACAGGGAATGGCTTCCCAGTGCCAGAGGGCAGGCTGGATGGGATATTGGGAATTAGGAATTGTTCCCTGGCAGGGTGGCAGGCCCTGGCACAGGGTGCCCAGAGCAGCTGGGGCTGCCCCTGGATCCCTGGCAGTGCCCAAGGCCAGGCTGGACTTTGGGGCTTGGAGCAGCCTGGACAGTGGAAGGTGTCCCTGCCATGGCAGGGGTGGCACTGGATGGGATTGAAGGTCCCTTCCCACCCCAACCATCCTGGGATCTTTTCCACAGATCCCCTGAACTTTGAGGGATCACAAAGTTCAATCACAAACTGCTCCTTCCCACCTACCCCACAGTGGGACTGCTGGCTGCCACCAAACAGCCAAAGGCTGGGCTGTTTTAAGGTGGAAAAGCTMGAATTGCTGCAGAATGCTTCTGATTTAATCACAGGACTGTTGCAGGGGTGTTTGTGAGTTCACTGCTGTTGATTTTAGGCCTTACACTCATTTCCTCAGGTCCACAATCCCTGGGAGACTGGGYCTGCTGCTGCTGGATCCCTTTGGATAATCCCCAGTTTGCCTCCATGCTCCCAACTTCCAGAGGAATTTTTTTCCAGGCAGTGCTCACACAGGGAGTCTGTCTCTGCTCCTTGGCAGGGAGCTGCTGACCACTGCCTTCTGCTTTCTTGGGTTTTACTAATTCCCTTCCTTCAGCCTCTGTGGCTTTTAATCCACCCCAAATAAATTCCTGCTTGGATGAGATCCTTCTCAGTGTTTGGCCTGTTTCTGCCCAGCCAGCTGAGGGATGGTTTGCTTTTATCCCTTCAGGCTTATGTATGATTAAGCAAAATTTCATTGAATTTACGGCAGAATTGTGSTTAGAAACAGTTTTCTGTTGATATTTGCTATGTGAAACCCACAGAGAGGGTTTCACCTCCACCTTCCACCATCCCAGGCTGCTCCAAGCCCCAAAGTCCAGCCTGGCCTTGGGCACTGCCAGGGATSCAGGGGCAGCCCCAGCTGCTCTGGGCACCCTGTGCCAGGGCCTGCCCACCCTGCCAGGGAACAATTCCTAATTCCCAATATCCCATCCAGCCCTGCCCTCTGGCACTGGGAACCCATTCCCTGTGCCCTGGCACTCCATCCCTTGTCCAAAAACCAGATTACAGAAACCCAGATTGGTTTGGAAAAGAAACAGGTTCATGCACCTWATGCCAAATTTGCTCTGTGTTCACCAGGTTAAACCTGATGTAAGTTCATTTAAAAYCCTCATTTGATTCCTTTGGTTTAATTTGGCATCAGTCATTAATAAAACCACAAGACAGGCAGAAGTTTGGTTCTGCATTGGTGTCTGTAGTGCTCCAGGCCAGGCTGGACAGGGCTTGGAGCAGCCTGGGACAGTGGAAGGTGTCCCATGGCAGGGGTGGGAATGAGATGAGCCTTAAGTTCCCTTCCAACCCAAACCATTCCATGATTCTTTCCACTTTTCTCTGCAGTTCCTSCTCTTTTATGTTATCAAATAAGGASTTTGGCAATGGTTGTCCAATATTCCCTGGGCAGAAACTCCATGTGGAGCCAGGTGAGGGTCAGGGCTGGCTCCAGGCTGGCCTGGGGTGAGCTGCTGCCCACCACGGGCATTCCAGAGGTGCCACTGCCCACCATGGCCATTCCAGAGGTGCCATCCCAAGCTGCTGCAGCCCCAGGGCCCTGGGTTTGGTGRTCCTGCAGCACCTGGGCAGCAGATGTTGAACAGCTGGGCAGAGGGACAGGTGATCCTCCTGGTCATCCACATGTCCCCAGCCGTGCTCATGGGAATGTCCCCTGGAACCCTGGCATGGACACAGCATCCTGTGGAAAAGCTGATGGGTGCCAGTCAATCTGGATGAGGATGATGATGATGAAGAGGTTTTAAACTGTGGCTACATCTCCAGGGCATCTCAAACRTTGGTGGAGATGATATCAAACTATCWTTGCTTCAAGCCAGTGCCAAAAATCCCACTTTTCTTCCCTACCTTTGGGACACCTGTTCTACCTTTTTCTCCAAAAATCCCACTGCCATCAAGAGGAGCTGGAGAACAGGCAAGGGTGAAGTGCAGTGAGCTCAGCACCTAAATCCTGGCAGTTGTGTCAGCAATGTGTCTGCAGTCAAGGCTTTGGCTGTGGATTTCAGTTCTTCCAGGGGTGAGCTTCCATTATTCTGCTGAAGGTGAAGAGGAACAACTCAAATCCTGGAATTCARTGGGAGTAGGTTCAGCTCATTCCTGTGCTGCAGAATCCTATTTTTAAAAATCACCTCTGGGTGCCTCCAGCTCCCAAGGCTTGGGGACATCTCTGAGGTGCTCCCAGCTGCTGGAATGCTTTTGACTGACAGCCCCGCTTCCATGGAACTCCTCTGTGCTTCCTTTTGGATAATTTCCAATTACAGCAGCTTCGACAGAGCTGTCCTCAGGCAGAGAGGATGGAAATTGGATGCAGAAAGATGCAATGATTCAAGGAAGGGTAAGTACAGCACTGTCATTTTTTTTTCTGGGGGAATAAAGATTTCTCCACACCAGCTCTGCATCCTGAGTTGAAGTGGCAGACAGGAAATGTCTTTTTTATTTTTTTTTCTTTCTTTAGGTCCCAAAGGATGTTCCTTTGTTAGAAAGCCAAACCTCCATTTCCTCTGTTTCTTGTAGCAAACCTGGTGAACACAGAGTTGACTTGGCACRGACTGCCTGAACTTGTAGCCTATTTCTTTTACAAACCCATTTGGTTGGAGTGCTGGAAATCTGCCTTTGTTTGCTGCTGGATAACTTGGTAGGCAACTAATTGATGTTCTTGTGGCCAGATGCTGCAGCCTGCCCTGATGTTAATGAGCCTCCACTTCCAAAAAAAGTCCCACTGGGGATAGCAGCAGCCCATGTGTGCCTGCAAGTCCCCAGAGCAGCTGTTCTATGCTGAGGAGTGGCCTGGTCTCAATCCCCACTCTGACCTGGGACAAATGCCCCCTTTCTCACCCCAAATCCTGTGTCTTGAATATGCCAGGACTCGGGATAGAGGTTTCCAAGCTGGYTTTGGGAACAGGAACAACAGCTGTGAACAGCCACAAACCTGCTCTTAGGAGGGCTGGGCATGGTTTGGGTGTGACCGGTTTCACAGGGGTTCCAGGATTGAGGCAAGACAGGATTGACTCAATGTTTCAGAAGCTTGATTATTATTTTATGATATATATTACATTAAACCATCTAAAAGAATAGAAGAAAGGATTTCATCAGAAGTGGCTAGAATAGAATAGAAAGGAATGATAACAAGGCTTGTGTCTCAGACAGTCCGAGCAGCTGACTGTGATTGGCCATTAATCAAAACTCGCATGAAGACAATCACAGATGCACTGTTGCATTCCACAGCAGCAGAGAATCAATGTTTTACATTTTGTTCTGAGGCCTCTCAGTTCTCAGAAGAAAAATCCTAAGGAAAGGATTTTTATTAAAAGATGTCTGCACAGTTTGGGGGTGCAGCAACATGGAATGGCAGGATGGAAATTCCAGGGCATTTCAAAACACATCGTCTTGGAGCATCCAGCGCAGGGGCTGGGAAAGTGGGAATGTGGGATGCTGCAGAGTGTGCAGTGAGGTTTGGAGCAGGTACTGCACGACTGGGAGGGTTGGAGAAGGATGAGGGTTTAGGGAGCACAGCTTAAAGCACAGAAGTTGGGGTGGTCTGTGCAGGGGCCAGGAGCTGAATTTTGTGGGTCTTCAAGGAAGGTTTTTCCTTGATTCTGTGAAATGTCCAGAAATAGCTCTGAGATCAAGAATTTATGGAATGGTTTGGGTGGAAGGGACTTAAAGTCCATCCGTGAACCCTGCCATGGGCAGGGGACACTCTTCCACTGTCAGGGCTGCTCAGCCTGGCCTTGGCACTGCCAGGGATGCAGGGGGCAGCCCCAGCTGCTCTGGGCACCCTGTGCCGGGCCTGCCACCCTGCAGGGAACAATTCCTAATTCCCAATTCCCATCCACCTGCCCTCTGGCACTGGAAGAAGCCATTCCCTGTGTCCTGGCCCTCATCCTTATCCAAATATCCTTCGCTATTTTCCTGTAGCCCTCCAGGCTGGCAAAGCACATATTGGTATCCCAGAACTTTCTTCTCAGGCTGAACAATCCACTCTTTCCTCATCACTAGCATGCTTCCCCTGCGATCATTCCACAGCTCATGGTCTTCCATGCTGTTGGGTTCCCAGGATTAGTATTTTATATTTAAATATATTTCTATATTTATTTCTGGCTGTCTCTGGGACATCATTCCCAGCTGGAAGGCTGCAGGATCACCACGTGGCTCAAGCTGCCCTCACTTCCATGGATGCAGGACCCTAAAGGCACCAACTGTGCTTTTTCCACGTGCAGGTGATGGTGCCTTAGAAGTGAATTAGCCACACATTCCTTGCCTAAAAAATGCAGAATATTCCTATAAAATGTTTGTCTTTGGTACATGAATCACAGGTAGAATGGCAAATTTAGGAAGGCCCTGACAACAAGCCTACAAAAAAAAAAAAATTAAGAATTTTTAAAGGACTTATTTACAGGCTGGAATTGTGATAGTTGGAGATCTTAATTAAAAAAAAAAATGCATTGTTCTGCCTGCAAACCAAYTGCAGAAATATATATATTATACAGGATTATCAGTGAAGACAATATTTTTGGAGATTAACTCCTGTCCTTACAGGAAGCTGTAGTGCTGAAGGAGCACAGGGACAAAAGGAAAACATGGAAGAAGAGGTCTGTTCTGTTGCCTGYCTTCAGTTGTGCCCTTGACTTCTCCTGAGATGAAATTTGATCTTGACAGTCAGCTCTGGGATGAAGGAATTTGCTGCCCTGCCATGTAATGAAAGCAGAGAGGAGTTCTGACTGCTGCAGTCCAGTTTTTATAAAATGGGAAGCCAAAACTGCAGCTTGGTCCAAGGCAGCAGTAAAATTCAACCACTTTATCTGGCAAGAAAAATAATATCCATTTTKATAAACTCAATAAAAACCATTTTATGGCAGAAGATGAGTGATCAGCCTCAAAKCACACATGTAGGTGACTACAGGTCACTGAAGTCAATACTTATAGTGAAAAAATCTACTGTTAATAATTTAATTATCAGTCTAACTTTGATAAAATACAGCCATTAGCACCTCCCTATTTTGCCTAAGGTTTGTTTAGGTCCTGTTCCCAACAAGAGTTTCTTTTCTCTCCAACTTTTACTTTTTCTTTATACAATCTCAATATCAGGCTATGTTTAGAACATCAAAGAGCTCTTAACAACAAGGCTTTTCCAGGAAGGGTTCATAGAAATGTTTAGGTTGGAAAAGTCCTTAAGATGATCAGGTCTGACCATRAATTGTAATCTGTTTGCAAAGTCATTCTTCCTACATGGCTGGATTTGCCACTGAATTACTTTTAAATGGGATCTGTTGAAAATGAAATTCTCTTTCTTCATTTCCTCCTAATTCTGCAGGCATTATGCAGGTCAGTGGTCCCCCAAGACAGAGATGCCCTGTGCAGGGAGGATAAATAGGAGTCAAGTTTTGCCCACAGGTCTCACAAATCCCTCTGGCTCTCCTGAGGGTTGGCTTCATCTCTTTCCAATTCTTTTTTGGGGGGAAAAAAGGCCCAAGAAGCTTTGTTTCAAATGGAGAAATACCAGGGGAATGCCAGCAGCTCACACAGATGAGACTGTGAGGGTGAAACCAGGACTCAGGAACTACCTGGGATTCATGTGCCAGTTCTGTGATCTAAAATCTTCTCAATGAAGAAACTTAGCAAAATCAAAATATATATAAATAATATATATAAATCCCCAATTAGGCACTCCTCCTTCCTGCCCATCAGCTGAGCTGTGGATTTCAGCAGCAACTGCAGAGTTTGTGGTTCCAACAGGATTCAGAGGTGTGTGTTCACTTTGCCCAGCTGCCAGGGCAAAATCTCCTGGGTTTCCTGATCCACTTTGGTACCAATCACCCCTTTAATGCTCAGCTATGTGCCACGGGGAGAAATCAGTCTCTGCAAAGGGCTTTTGGGGCAAAAAAACACCTTGTTGCTCTGCATGGGGGTCATTAGGAAGGTGGGCTGCCAACCCCTGCAGTCTGACACATCATCTAAACTCAAACTGCACAAACTTAGCKCAAATTCCCTGTGCTGCCTCCTCCTCAGAGCTGTTAATCAGTGCCATGCCTTGCTCCTTGTTTTTTCCAACACAATCATGGTGCATCCTGTGTTTGCTTGATCCACTCGGGGACAGGGGTGGTGCTGAAACCCTCCGTTGCTCCTTTTGAAGTCATTTTTATCCTTTCTGCCCCATGTGTGGTTTTTCCTGTGCTGTAAGGGCTGGATTTCCAAACAGACACTGCGGAGCCTGCCTTGTCCGACAACATTTTTAACGAGGCTTTCCAAATGTTTCAGGCAGGAAGACCTAAATATTAATGCTCCTAGGAAAGCAAGGAACTTGAACCACTGCTGCTGATCAGTTCATGATTTCCAGAGGTGCTGCAGCAGCTCCTCAGATAAGGCTTTTTGTGTGTCCTTTTTGTMCAGCAGTAATTCAAGTTTATCTTAGTGTGCATCACTAAGACTGTGAGGAAGTGTCTTTGTTGCTGTCATGTCTAAAGATGGGTGTGAAGATCCCATGGAATAATWGATTCCTGTTTTTTGGGCAAAGTGTGTGACAAGGGAAAGAGATGAAGGCCAGGAAGAGAAAATTGGGGTGTTTTTGTAAGGCTGAGAGAGCTGGGAGAGCTTTTCCAGCCTCAGTGATCCTGGGATTCTGTGATTAAGTGGTGGTGTGAAATGGGAACAGCAAAACAAGTGGGTTGGCAGCTGCCAGAAGCAGTTTACCTTGCTGAGCAGTATCCCCATGGCTGCATTTCCATGCTCATCCACCAGCCTGCACACTCCTGATCTTCCCAGCCTCCAGCTCTGCCCTGCGTTTGTTTCTGTTGGTGCCTAAAATCTGGCTTGGCACAACCACTTGGGACTGAAGGTAATGGCAGCTCCATCCTGGCTCCCAGATCTGTGGGAATGKACAGATCCTGCCCCTTGACTGGGGGGGATCTCAGATTTGGGATTTTCCCAAACCACTCTGGTTGGGATGGGCATCAGATAAATARCAAACCTTGAGAGGACACTGTGAGCCTGGAGGTCAGGACACACAACAGGTGAGAGGCCTCAGTCTGATCCAGAGGTCACAGCTGAAGCCCAGATGTGGCCACATCTGCCAGGCAGGAGMCCACATCTGCACTCTTTATTTTGGGAGCCCCACTAGAAGGACKTGGAGGGGCTGGAGCGTGTCCAGGGCAGGGAACGGAGCTGGGGAAGGGGCTGGAGCCCCAGGAGGGGCTGAGGGAGCTGGCAAGGGCCTCAGCCTGGAGCAAAGGAGGCTCAGGGGGCCCTTGTGGCTCTGCACAACTCCCTGCCAGGAGGGGACAGCCAGGGGGGGTCGGGCTGTGCTGCCAGGGAACAGGGACAGGACAAGGGGAAAGGGCCTCAAGCTGGGCCAGGGCAGGCTCAGCTTGGCCAGCAGCAGGAATTGCTGCATGCAAAGGGTGAATTGGTTCTTATCTATGTCACAGTCTCACAACCCCTGAGTTCTACAGCACTTCACTCTAACAAACTAAAAATGGAGCTCCATCTCTCTCCAAGGCCTTTTAAGGATAAACTGTCCAATTAAGAAATGACACCAAATTATTTTTACTTTTAACCCAATAACCAACCACCCATGGCCTGCAATGTGGACTTTTTTATCCAATTACACAAAACAACCCAAACCTATGGAGAAGAAGGTGAAGAAGGACCAGCTTCTGCCCTGAAACCTCCACCTTGTTTATATATATTAATATATCCTAAAACCTTAAACTCTTAAGTCTTCCACCATGTGATATCACACTCTTCTATTCAAACTCCACACCCATAATCCCAGTTCTATCATTCCAGTTTGGAATTCAATTTCAGGCCTTGGCAGGGGCTGCCCAGGCAGCTTTGCAGTGCCCAGCCCTGCTGGTGTCCCAGGAAGGGCTGGAGGTGGCACTCAGTGCTCTGGGCTGGGGACAAGGTGGGCACTGGGCACAGCTGGCACTCCATGGGCTGGCAGGGATTTTCCAGCCTCAGGGACCCTGAAATTCCATGATTAAGTGAAAAACCAGACAGCACAAAATTTTTTGCATTGCAGGCAGGATATGATGAAAACTTAAATACAATCCATGAGGTAGAAGGAGGTACTGGAGGAAACAAAGAAAAAGAGAAGAGGAAGGTGTTTCAAGCTACAAAACCCAGCTCCTGCTCTGCAACTGCAAAATTAAGAAAGAAAAAAAAATTACCTTTGTAGCTTTAAGGCAATGAGCTCCTTGCTGCAATTCAGGAAGAGGATTTTTAATTCCATTGAACACCAGAATTCATTGATTGTTTCCTAGCAAGCATTTCTGTGAACATGGTTTTGCAACCTCAAAGACCAGGTGTCCTAAACCCTGAGCATTCCAGAGCTGCACAGCTGCTCTCCAGCTGTGAGCAGGTGCATTTTGAGGTAATTAGTRTGCAACCCACCTGGGACCTGCCAGATAAAATGCAAAAGGGCTGTTAGCATTCTGAAAGATTTAACTGCACTTTCCCACTCTTTTAAAAAGGCACAGTTTGGACTATCTCCCCTTGCAAATACTCAAAAAACATTGTCTTACATGTATTTTTATTTCCTGAGGCCTGTTTTCTTCCCCTGGATTTTTCCTGGCTGAGGAATCATTTCCAAGCCCACCACTTTGAATTCTGACTTTCCATATTGCAGTCACAAAAGACAGYGTCTGCTCCAAGGCCACAAATTTGGGAATTATCAGCGCCTTGATTCTGGWATCATTCTGTAAATCCCAGTCAAATTCCAGCAGGATTTCTTCCCATATTTGGGATGTGGTAAGATGTTCAATCTGTGGGTGATTCAGAGCAAGCCCTTTGCTGGAGCTGTGTGATTGGAAGGATGTGTGTGGTGTGAGCAGCTTGGGAACACACCTTTGGAATCATCCCTCGAAGGCACCCTGTTGCATGTTCCCTGCTTGGGAAGGAGGAAGTCCTGGTTAATCCCATGGGAATGTCACCTCCACACTCCTCTTCACACCTGTGCTTCTCCTCTTCCCAGCACACCTGGATTCTGCTGCCCTTCAGAGGCAACTTTTGGAGTTCTTTGCCAGAGGAAATCATCCCTAAGGATGGTGGGGAGGAGAACAGAGGGTTCTAAAAGGATCCAAATCCACTGGAGAGGGTCTGAAGGAGGGACACAGGGTTGGGGAAGGGCCTGGAAGGGCCATACAAGGAGTGGCTGAGGGTGATACCTCAGGTTTAACTTTTGTATTTTTCAGATGCTGTGCTGCTTTAGTGTGTGGGTCTGGGCTTCACATTAAGGGATCGTGAGCTCTCTGCACAGAGTAGGGAGACAAAACAATTCCTGCTCTAGCTGGGGACCAAGGACAAATGATCCAAATCTCAGGCCCAAGAGCACAAACAATGGGGACTGAAGAGAGAAAAACAAGCAGGATGGGACTGCATAACCTAAAGCTGTAATTGGACAATTAACTCCAAAATGCAAATGGAGCAGAACTGATCAAAGTGAGAGACCCCATGTCCAGGTGTCCATTTTGTGCCCATTTTGGTTCATCTTGGGTGCAGCCCTGGCTGGGCTCTTGTGCTGCCCAAGGTGGATCCATGGAGGAGATCCTTTGAATAAATCCCTGCTTTATTCTTTTGCTCTGTCCAGCCTCTGCTCTAGGTCAGCCTTCTCAAGGCATCAAGGGCATTGGGATTGTTCACAGGAGGAGACTGAGAGCAGAGCTCACCAGGGGCTGCAGCTCCAAACTCTGCTCTCTGTGACAGGGACAGGACCCAGGGAAAGGCTGGAGCTGTGCCAGGGGAGGTTTAGGTTGGATTTTAGGGAAAGGTTCTTCCCCCAGAGGGTGCTGGGCACTGCCCAGGCTGCCCAGGGAATGGGCACGGCCCTGAGGCTGCCAGAGCTCCAGGAGAGCTTGGACAGCACTCCAGGGATGCCCAGGGTGGGATTGTTGGGGTGTCTGGGCAGGAACAAGAGCTAATAATCCTTATGGATCCCTCCCAGCTCAGGATATTCCATGATTCTGTTGTGATTTCATGATCTGCTTGTGGTTGAAGCTCTGAGCTGGCTGCTCCCAGGGCAGGCTGAGCTGTTCATCCTGCCCCCTTGCCTTACAGGCCTGTGCTTGAAGGAGAACTGATTCACCAGAAACCTCTGCTCCCATGGCCCTGCTTCCCAAGCAGCTGTGCCTTYTGGGGTGTCCCACATTCAGGAATTCAGATTAGGAAGAGGTAAAWGAAGGTTAAACAGGTGAGTCATGGTGGGCTGGAGAATCAAAGAATAATTTCCTCCGAGTCGTAGGTGGGGGAAATTCTTGCAACATCTGAGTTGCAGAGGGCTGGAGACTTTCCTGGACCTCTCCCAACATTCACCTCTCTATTAAAAACTTCCTGTTCCTCCTCATCCTGCTCCTGCAGAGTGAGGGATCTGTGATTTTTAGGGTGAATGAGGGTTCCTGGTGGTTTATTGCTTTGAGGGTGGTTATCATGTGTGTCCTCTGTCCAGCCCTTCTCCAAGTAACCTGGAATGGATGAATCCATGGTATGGATCCAGTGTTATTCCAGGTGGAGCAGCTCTCTGGACTCTCTCCAGTGGTTCTTACCTCCAGGAAATGTGTTGTGCAATGCAGGATCCTGCACTCTGGYTGAGACCTCCTGGATGCAAAACAAAAATACCTGGAAGAGCACCACCTTTTCCAGCTGAAAGTTGAGCTGTCCTGCTCAGAAATGATACAAAAGGGCTGCTTCTATCACATTTTTTTTAAAGAAATTAGAAAAAAAAGTGTTTGAAGTGGGTTATTGTCCTTTTTATTTCAAACAGCTTCACATAAAATCTCTTTCTCCTRTCTGAGGAGGTTTTATATTGTGGCAGTTCTGATGGTATCTGAGTAATTTCTTGGGTGTAGAATCACAGGATAGGGAATGGGTTGGGTTGGAAAGGAGCTTCAAGCTCCCTCAGTTCCCATCCTCTACCACCTTCCYCTATCCCAGGATGTCCTGGTGTCCCTGCCCATGGCAGGGTTGGAACAAGATGAGCTTTAAGGTCTTTTRCAACCCAAACCTGTTGGTATTCCATCATCTTYCAGTGAATTTATAAATATCCAAGAACAAACCTGCTGTCCTATTTCTTTCCAATAACCAAACATTAATTTAATAATAATGTTTAATAAAAAACAAAGCAGTTTAGAAGCTTTTATCAAAATAACTTTCAGCAGCARGGTGGAAACTCTTCCTGCCTGGCCCTGGGCGTGTGCATGGGTGCAGAAGATTCAGGTGAAGGCTTATAAAAATGGACAAATAATTGCTCAATTAACTTAATATTGAGATTTATAGGACAGTGAATGAATCTCTTAGGAGGKAAAAAGTCCAAGCTGTGGTTTTGATGGCCCTCAGGCCATCATTTCTCAACTGGAAAATTGAGGCACATCCAGAAAGCCTTGGCATGAAAAACAAGGAGCGGCRTGAGGAAGGTTTGGAAAGGGAAACTGAGCTGTGAAATTGCTGTGGTTGGGAAAATGAGCCATGAGCTCCATGGAAAAGGCTGGACTGCTCCAGGCACAAGGATCTCAGCCTCACAAATGCCCTGGGGAGAGGAGGAAGGTGAAACTGGGAAGGAAGGGTTTGTTGTGTCGTGWTTTGGGATTAGTGGGTTGGGATTAATGGAGCAATCCCATCCCTGKTGCCTTTCATCCAACAGCTGCCTCCAGGCAGGTGAGGTGTCCCAGCTGCAGGGAAAGACTGAGGGAGGAGGAAATCTGGGAGTAGGGAAGGGATCCCTTGCCTATGGAAGTCCCTAGAGAGAATGGAGTCTGCCTCCTTAGTCCTCTCCTGAATTCCCACCCCACTGCTGRCCTTCCCAAGGCAGGGAGGATGTTCCTGAGCCCTSCTCCCCAGAGCAGCAAAAATCAGTTCCTATGAAAGCTCAGGACTGGTTCTGCTGATAAAAACCTCACATTTATCTGTCACTGATCAGCTGTGGTGATATTGTGGGAGATTCTGGATCTCTTCATGCTCCCTGAGCCATCAGGAGAACGGTCTGGGAATCTGATCTAAACTTGACTTCTCTCTCTAGCTCTAGGAAATAAATAAATAAATAATGGGGGTTTTTTTAATTAGTAGAAAGAGAGCAGATTTAGATGGGATATTGGGAATTAGGAATTGTTCCCTGGCAGGGTGGGCAGGCCCTGGCACAGGGTGCCCAGAGCAGCTGGGGCTGCCCCTGGATCCCTGGTATTGCCTAAATCKAGGTTGGACAGGGCTTGGATCATCCTGGGGTAGTGGAAGGTGCCCCTGCCCAGGCAGGGAGTGGAATTTTGGAACTTTAAGGTCCTTTCCAACCCAAATCATTCCATTGCTCTATGGAATATGATGGGAATAGTTTACTGTAGCAGCTGCCTGTAATTTTACACATGGATTTGAGAGAGGATTGTTAAGTGATTTGACAGACATTTTCTGATTTTTGCAGGATTTCTTTCACTCCAAATAAGCTACATTCAATATTTCAGTCAGGTTTTAGACAAACCCAGGGTTTAGTGAGGCAGCTGCTCTGTAATTGTTTGTAAATGTGGCAGTAAATYAAGGCAATCAACAGCCAACCCATGGCTCCATGCCATTGGAAAAAGAGTGAGTTGGTGATGTAGCAATAAAAATGTCATTCTTGGGACTWATTATGTATATAAAATTGTTTAGGCCTTCATCAAATAGGTGCCCATAGTGGACATTGGCAGTATTGTCTTAKAAGAAAYATATGTRTCCAAATTGTASTGGAAAATGAGATTTTTACAAGCAGCCTTAAAAGATAACMTTAGATATTTCTACTGCTGAATTTCATCTATTTTCTTCATGTTGATCATAAAGTTTTGATTTCTTGCCTCCAGATATCCAGGTTTTGCCACCAGACAAAAAACTCAAGTCATCAAAAATGGCTTGAGTCATCAAAAACTCAAAACTCAAGTCATCAAAAACATCCTTTGCTGCAACCTCTGTGTTTTCTCCTCATCTCCAACATGTTGTAACTGTGCATGAATGTGCAAGTAGGTGCAATCCTACTGCTGTCCCAGTGACCCCAGGAAAAAGGGATGGAGCTCTCCAACCTCTTKTCTCTTTTTCCAAGCCAGCTGCTCCTCAGTGAGCACATTCATAGCCAGGGAAATGAGTGAGCTCTCCCTGCTTTTGAGTTTGAATTGTATCAGGAACCCAAAATTTCCAGTAGCATTTCATCTGAAATAATTAAAAGAATCATTTCTATGTCTTGTTGAAAGATACCAGGAATCTAATTTAAATCCAATTCCAGGATAATGCCTGCTTTTTGTGCCCTGCTTTTTTGGTGCAGAAGCTGGGGAAATTCTGKTGAATTTCTGCTTGCCTTCCCCTCTCTCTATTTTACTTTTTTTCTGACCCTGTCCTAAAAGGGAACAGTGCAGAGAACCACATGAAAATCCTATTGATTCTGGTGAAACCCTTGAATTATCCCAGAACTGGCACTTTTATTGGTAAAAGATAAATCCTAATAGATCAAGCTGGAGCTCAGGGGTGCTCAAGACATGAGAAGGCCCCTGAACACACAATATTGTGCCCTGTAGGGCAGTGTTTCATCTTTGCAGAGCAGATTAGAGCTGCTGAGTTGTGTCCTGAGATCCTCATGGGACTGTCAAGTGAATTTTTTATGTCTTTACATCATCCCTGTGGAAAAAAATGTCCAAGTAAGAGGTAGAGCAGGGAGGAGGTGCCTCCTTCTAAAGTTATCTCCAGCAAAAATGCAYATTGGTGGGGATTTGGGAAAAAAATGCCAATGGGTATGAGAGTAGGGAATGGTGGGAAAGGTGACAGCAGGACATTGTACCCTGCCCAAAGTGGGACAACTGGGAGTGCTGGCACTGGGGAGGGAGATTAAATAACTGAAAGCTTACCAAATAATTGAACTCTTCAATTATTTATTAATAATAAAGCCAGCTTGATCAAGGGCTGGTGTAATCCAGTTATCTCACTGGGAAGTTTGGCCATGCTGGAACCAAGGGAACAGGGGAAACTTTCCTGGAACTGCTTCCCAGCTTCCAGAGCTCACTTCCAGCATGGTGGGGCTGTTAAATTTCAGCTAGAGAGGGTGGGCAGGTCATTTTTTRTRKAWWWTTTTRRRTTTTTTTTTTTRCTCAAATTTGGAGTRTYTTTGTGGAAACCCAAACTCTGTGAGGAAACAGCCACTCCTGGAGTGTCAATGTCTGTGCATTCCCAACTGAGCTGCCAACCTCAGCATGGTGGATTTAGGTGGCAATCATGGAATATCCTGAGGTGGGGTCCATCAGGATCARAGACCCAGCTCCCTGCCATGCACAGACACCCCAARAATCCCACACTGTGCATRCRTGGGAATTTATCCAAATKATTCTGGAGCTCTGGCAGCCTTGGGGCCATGAGGCAGAGCCCTCTGAGGGAAGAACCTTTCCCTGATCTCCAAACTTTTGCTACACATGCAGAAATATTGGGGAAAAGGGCCAAAATTCAGGTGCTGACGGGTTTTGAGTGTTTTCAGCCTGTGGATAGAAAGCAAAGCTTGCTCTTGGAAAACTCTACCTGCTGAGGGTAGTGGTTTTAGTCCAGCAGTGCAGTCTSCTCATGGCAAACAAAATAAAAACTCTGGGACAAGCTGGTGTTTAATAATTCCTGGGTACAAAGCCACTACTCCAAAATGAGCACCTGATGCAGTTTTGAGATGTGGAACKAGAGAATGAGAAGCCTTCTAGCAAATTTATGCCTTTTTTGGATYTTTGTAGCTTTTGTTGGTTGAGGAGGGGACAGACAGGACTGACACAGCAACACAGCTCCCCACCTCAAAAAACAAATTATTTTAGCCCTTTAAATCTGCTGAGTTAAAGGATTTGGGAGGATGGAGTTCCATGTTTTGATCTTCCTTCTCACCTCTTCCTGAGCTGCTTCTGATCTCAGCCACCAAGTCTGGATGGGGAGTGTGAAGCAGCTCATCAGAGGGGGATGGCTCTGGAGAGYTGGACAAGCAGCAGGACAGACAGAGGAGAGTGAGGGGCAATCAAAAGGAAAAAGGTGTGAGAGACAGGCAAGTGGGGTGGGAAGGCAGATTAAATGGGCACAATCATCAGGGGCTCCCGAGAGAAAAGCTGAGCCAGGCAGAAATCCTTGTAGGAGATGTTATTTTGGCTTCCAGCTGTGGTCACCCAGAGTAGGCAGAGAAATGAAACAAATCCTCCATTGGCTGTGGATTCTCCTGCAAATGTGAGCACCTCTGGGGAGAGAGGACTGTTGGATGTGTGTGACAAATGGGATAGAATCCCAGACTGCTCTGGGTGGGAAGGGACCTAAAATCCCATCCAGTGCCACCCCTGCCATGGCAGGGACACCTTCCACTGTCCCAGGCTGCTCCAGCCTGGCCTTGGGCACTGCCAGGGATCCAGGGGCAGCCACAGCTGCTCTGGGCACCCTGTGCCAGGGCCTGCCCACCCTGCCAGGGAACAATTCCTAATTCCCAATATCCCATCCAGCCCTGCCCTCTGGCATTCCCCTTGTCCTGTCACTCCATCCCTTGTCCCAACTCCCTCTCCATCTTTCCTGTGTTTCCTTCAGGCCCTGCAAGGCCACAGTTMGGTCACCCCAGAGCTTCTCCTCTCCAGGTGAGCACCCCCAGCTGTGCCAGCCTTTGCTCCCAGCAGAGCTGCTCCATCCCTCTGCCCATSCTGGTGCCTCCCTGGGCTCTCTGCAGCAGCTCCAGGTCCCTCCTGTGCTGGGSCAGCTCTGCAGGTGGGCTCTCACCTGTGACAGAAAGCACATCTCAATTTGCTACTCAGACCCACTCCTGTTTCCCACCTTTATTTGTGTGATAAAGCAGTGGGATGCTCATGGAAGCATCAGAGGCTGCCTTGGCAAACTCTGCAATCCTGGGCATGCAACAGCAAAATTGACAGAGGCTGTGCCTAACAATCCAGTGCTCCGAGACCTATTTTTTATATCTCCCAATGTTTCTGACTTTGTAAAGCTGGCTGTCCAYGGAAGGTTCCTTGGAAGGGGCAGATCAGAGGATCAAAGCAGTCAAAATGTGGACTTGGAGCTTGCCAGGCCAGTGAGATTTGGGAGKCAGGAKRTTGTTTGCACCCWGGTCRCTTTTGAGTGCTCACAGGCTCCAGGATTGATCTAACACCTTTGGAGAGCACTGAATTAATGGAAATTTACTTCTGAACAGAGATCAGAGCATTCAGGATTCAATAGCTACACTTGGAGCTTGCCAGGCCAGTGAGATTTGGGAGCCAGGACCTTGTTTGCTCCCAGGTCCCTTTTGGGCACTCTCAGCATTGATCCAGCACCTGCATTAACAGAAACTTGTTTTTGAGCACAAAAACCAACTTAATGTAATAATCCTTCATTTCTGAGACAGATATCTCTGCCTCAATACCTTTGACAGCAGAAAATTGAGGGTTTGTTGTTTTTTTTCCTTGGGTTTTTTTTCTTTGTTGTTGTTGTTGTCGTTTCTCTGCTGTGTTTTTGACTAGGCCTCCACTAATTAAGCAGCAATTTAGCTGCTTACACTTTGAAGTTTCATTCACTACCTGTCCTGTGTTAAGTCAACAAAAGGCTACATCTAAAGCAGAGAGGCTCAGGCCATCACTTTATTTCTTTTTTTTTTTTCTTGGCTGCCTAATTAAGCGTAATTACTTTATTTTGTGCAGGGCTTCATACTTGTGCCGTTGCCTTGTAATGATTGCAGCTGCCTGGATGCTGTGGGGGGACTGTTTGACGCCAGAGAGGAGACGTTCCTGCTGTCCTTCCTCGGAATAGCCTGCAAGCCCAAAGCACAGAGCCAGCATTTCCCTACCCACTCATTAGCTGCCCTAGAGGAGAAGCTTTTATAGGGCCAGGATGTGTAAAGGGGCTCTCTCGTTGTGCCTAAAAATAGCCTGTGCTSTTGGGGACAAGCTGGGATTAGCCACAGAGGGAATCCTGCATGTTTAAAGGAGTGACCTTCCCGTGGCACAGCAGCTTTGCATCCGCTCCTTTTTCTTTTTTTTTTTGTTGGTTTTTTTTTTAATTTCTGTAATTATGACAGATCAAAAGCAGCGRGCTGCCACTCATTATCTCTCGAGGGGGATTTGAAGAATTACTGTCCTCTTGACAAGCAAAATACTCCTGCTGCTTCTATTTGGGAGAGATCAAGCAGGAAGCCCCAACCCTCCCCAAGCCAAAAAAAAATAAAAAAAAAATAAAAATCACCTGCATTTCATTTTTCCCCCCTCGTGCTTTAGGAAAAGGTTGTTGGAGGAGAAGTAAATGAGTGCCCAGCGTGGTTAATGAGCTCYGGGAGAGCTCCCTGACCCGGAGAACAGCCTGAATTTGGAGCCAGGCTTTAATGATTAATCATATGGGAAATGTGGGCTCAGTAGCACTAATAATAGGGGTGGCTTTGGCTCTGTGCTGGCCGGGGACACGGGAGCATCCTCAGAGCCCTCCCTCTCCTCCGTGGTGCCAGCAGGTCTACACAGAGCAGTTAAAACTAATGGCAGATCTAAACTCCAGCTTAAAAAGGAAGGGGAGGGAAATAGAACAAAAAAAAAKAKCAAAAAGCTCAACAAGTTCTGGCTTTCTACAGGCCAGATAATTTGTGGAGTGTTTGGAGGAACATCACAAAGAATACAAATGGAAAAACAATTAATCACATTAATGGCAAAGAGGGATGAGGCTGGGTCTTTGCAGGAGCAATGTCACAGCAGCATTTGGGTCCTGACAGGAAGCAGGAGCTCAGTCTGAGCTGGTTTGATATCAAATGGCTTTGGGTGGGAGGGAAGYCTGAATTTTTATGGCAGTTTTGTGAGGGGCAGCAAGATAAAAATCAGGTATTTGCTGCTGGGGTTTGGTTTGGTTGTGGTGTTGTTTGTTGGGGCAAGAAAATCAAGAAAATCTGATTCCTGCTACGTATTGTTCTGATTTAAACACCTTTGGCTGGCTGTGCCTGAGTTACAAAGATAATTCTTTGTCTCTGCCTGTGCTTGGCATGCAGCCCTCTAAGTTTGTCCTGTCGGTGACAGAGTGCACGTGTCACTGGCACAGAGCAGGGACAATGTTTGCTTTTTCCTATGGAACAGGATTTTAGGCTGCTTAGGGAATGACTGTGTATTCAGCTGACCCACCTTGTGTTTAGGACCCCGTGAGCAGAGTGTTTAATGAGGGCTGAGAATGAAAATGTTCATCTCCACCATGAAAAGCATCTCAGTTTTACCCCAGCACCTAAGCCAAACCACATAAATTCTTTATTTTTTTTCTTTTATCCTACATTTCCACCCTCTTAGAGCCCTGCTTGCCATCTCACGATGGCACAAGCTTGGCAAGCAGGGAGCCTGTGGGTCTGTGCTTGATTTCAGGCACAGGGGCACCATTAATGATTAACTTCCCTCACTGAATATCCATTTAAATCAGGTCCATTTAGAGCTTTGCAAGCACAGAGCCCTCAGAGTCAGGCTCACATCACCAGATTCACTTGGGGATGAGCTGAACAAGGTCCTGGTGGCAGAGCTTCAGGGGGATGCTCTGCAGCATCCTTTGGAGAGCCATCTAAATTTATATTTATATTGCAAATATAAAATTTATTAAACCAATTTTAGAGAGAGAGGGACTCTGGACAGGGGCCTGGAGCCAAGGAGAATGGCTTCCATGGATAGAGGGCAGGGTTAGGAAGAAATTCTCCCTGTGAGAGTGCTGAGGTGGTTGGAATTTTGTTTCCTCTCTAACTTCTTTTTTTTTTTTCCGTGGATCGATGTTGAACTTGATCTGACATTTCACTGCCCAGGTTTTCCACCTCAGACAGACCTTCAACAATTCCAAGGAGGGTGAGGAAAGTTGGCAGGCCTGGTCAGGAGAAGGGGTAAGGTGTGTGGAGACCTCAGAGCTCCTTCCAGGGCCTGAAGGGACCAACAGGGGAGCTGGAGAGGGACCCTGCAACAGCAACTGGAGGGACAGGGCACATGGGAATTCCTTCTTCAGAGGGCAGGAATGGATGGGATATTGGGAATTAGGAATTGTTCCCTGGCAGGGTGGGCAGGCCCTGGCACAGGGTGCCCAGAGCAGGCTGGGGCTGCCCCTGGAATCCCTGGCAGTGCCCAAGGCCAGGCTGGACTCTGGGGCTTGGGAGCAGCCTGGGACAGTGGAAGATGTCCCTGCCCATGGCAGGGGTGGAATGGGATGCGGATGGGATGGGATGGGATGGGATGGGATGGGATGGGAGTGGGATGGGATGGGATGGAATGGCATGGCATGGCATGGCATGGCAATGGCATGGCATGGCATGGCATGTGGCATGGCGGATGGCATGGGATGGCATGGGATGGGATGGGATGGGATGGGATGGGGGATGGGATGATGGAGAGATGGGATGATCTTCCAGGTCCCTTCCAGCCCAAACCCTTCAATGACTGTGTGATTATCAGCCCTTGCTATCTTAACTTGCTGTTACCAGACGTTCCCATCTCCCTGCTCAGGGGTGACAAATAAGGTTAATTAGTCAAATATAATTGGGCCAAGTCCATTTGCACACACCAGCTCTRTGTGAGACGTTCCTAGCTGGGTGCAGGGCCTGTTTGCCCCACGCACACATTACTTGGTTTYTCACCTACCTCTACATCTGAAGCAGCTGTTTGGACCCAGTGMGACACCTGTGAGGCCCTAAGAAATGTCCCCAGCAGCTCTGACCCCGTGGCTCCCAAACAGATCCCAATGGATCTGGGAGAAGAATTCCCATCCCCTTCCTCCTGMGGATTTCTCTGGGTGGACAAGACCCACCTGTGTCCACAAAACCCAACAGGGCTCAGCTTGGACATCAAAAACGCAAGCCCCAAATGCTCCCTGCCCCTGTGGCCTGTTCTCAGCAGCTGGGATTGATGGGCTGCTCCCCAGGAAAACAACAAAGGGCTGAGCTGGGCCTTTAACAAATTGCCAGGGGCAGGAGGGGAGGGAGGATAAGGGAAGGAGAAGGATTGCGCCTGTAAATGAGGAGGGGAAAAGGAAAGGACAATGCTGGAAGGGTTTTAATTGCACAAGTGCTGGGACAAGCAAGAAAAAGGGCTCCATCCTATTGGAGCCCCACAAGTGGCTGAAGAGCACAGAATTGCAGTTTGGAGCCATTTCCAGAAAACCTGAACAATATCAAAGGGATTCCAGCCCCTCAGAGCAAGGGTAATTTGGGTTTTTTCAGTCTTCTTGTAGTGCAGCAAATGTCTCCAGATCAGTGTTGTCACCTCAGTTTCAAAAGGGGAACTACATGTTCTGGAAAATGGTGATTTAWAAGTAGATTTTCTTTCTGCAGCCAGCTCTAGGCAAGGTCCCCCTGTCAAATAAACTCTGGTCCAGGCTTAGCTGAGGCTTTGATAAACTCAGCTCTCTGGATGAGCCAGTGGGAGCAAGTTAAGTCTCACTTTTTTTCAGTTCTTTCAGGGAAGCCCCATGTGTGTCCAAATCCCAGTTCATGCAGGTTTCAAATAAGAATTTGGCAAACTAAAGGGGCTGTGGGGTGAGAGGGAAGGTATTCACATGGGGAGCAATTAATTAAAGACTTGAAAAACTGGGCAGGTGTGAGTATMCAGCCTTTGGAAAGGAGAGATGTCACCAAAAGGTTGTTAAAGGATTGAGCAAGGATTCAATACCCTGAGAAATAAGTGGGAGATCCACAGGGTGGAAGAGTTTGTTGATGACATCAYGTTTKATCTCCCAAGTTTTTTYAGGGGATACAGTTGAGGGGTAGCTGCCCTTGGATGCAAATGGGCATTGAGAGTGAAGGACTCCTGTGGGAAAACACAAAAATCAGCAAAAGTGGAGGTGGAGGAGAGGCTGGAGGAAAGGAATGCCAGATCTTAGCCTGGTAAAACACTCAGGAGGATCCAATAGATGTGTGTGGAAAAAAGGAGTGGTTGGTAGGGTCAGATAGGATATTGGGAATTAGGAATTGTTCCCTGGCAGGGTGGGCAGGCCCTGGCACAGGGTGCCCAGAGCAGCTGGGGCTGTCCCTGCATCCCTGGCAGTGCCCAAGGCCAGGCTGGAGCAGCCTGGGACAGTGGGAGGTTTCCCATGGCACAGGATGGGTTTTAGGGTCCCTTCCCACCCAAACCATTCTGGGATTCTCTGACCACAGACCAATTCTTCAATACCATTACAAATATTTTTTTTTGCCTTTTCCCCTTTTGACCAGTTATCCAAATTGTGTTCCAGGTCGCCACATCTGCTTGTGTTGTGTCTGCCAACATCTCTGCTGGCACTGCAGAGTGGAAGGGCTCCCAAGCCAACAGCTGGAAGTCTGTAAGTGTTTTAAGGTTCTGTGCACACTTAAAAAACCCATTAGCTGAATGGTTATTTGCTGCAGAATATCAATTTTGGAGCAGTTGCAGGAGAAAGTGCTTAATATTGACTTTCCTTGCCTTTAAATTMGACTTAGAAGGATGTACTGCTGCGGCTTTGTGTTTTCGAATGCAGCTCCAAAAATACCACACAGACACTTTCAGATACTTCCCTTKTAATTGTAATGTCTCTCTTGGCAACTGGGCTGCATTATAAAGATATATTGTGGCTSTGCTGAAGGTACTTGTTCCACCAAAAAAAAAAAATCCTCATTAAAGCCATATTTGATATTAATAAATGTGTGTTCTTGTGGAAAACTGAAATTGCTCTTATTGGAAAAGCTGAAGTAAATGAAGTAACATATATATATATATATATATTTTTTTTTTTTTTTTGGCTTGAATATTCCATCCTTCTTCTGTATAGGGGAAAGAAATAACCCAAACAGGAGACGGACTCCAGCTGTCAGGCTACTTCTGTTTTCTTGAAGCTTTCAAATAATTAAATGTTYTTGCTCTCCATGGAAAGGGTGCTCAGGCCTTGGCAGGGGCTGCCCAGGCAGCTTTGCAGTGCCCAGCCCTGCAGGTGTCCCAGGAAGGGCTGGAGGTGGCACTCAGTGCTCTGGGCTGGGGACAAGGTGGGCACTGGGCACAGCTGGCACTCCATGGGCTGGCAGGGATTTTCCAGCCTCAGTCCTGACCCTCAGAACAGCCTGAATTTGGAGCCAGGKTTTAATGATTTTGAGTCTGTGATGTAAAAATCTGAGAGAATCCTTTCAAATCCAGGCAAAAGTTGCTGTAAAAGTGGGGTGAGAACAGGCCAGGTTTCCTCTTGGCAAACACTTCATTTGCCYGTGTGAATATTCCACATGGGAACAAACCCAGTGTCTTCATGAGCTGCCATCAGTCCCTGGCTCGCTCTGTCCGTCCATGGAGCTGATCCAGTGTGGAACACATGTGGATTCTCCTCTCTCACACCCATTCTATGCTCTGTGCTCCCCTGGATTCATCCCTCTTTACTGAACTGTCACCCTCACACTGCTGATTCCCCTCTCTTGGGTTGCAGTTTCTTGGGTCATCCTGCAGCATTTTTTTTGTTCTCATGGTGTCCCCTGGGCTCTCTGTGCCTCAGACACGTCCATCTGTAATTTAATTGCCCAAATTCTTCTTCCAGCCCTGTTTTCCAGTGCAGTCTTTGAGGGTTTGGATGGGTTTGCACTTTGTCTGTGACACAAGGCCTGATTCATGTGAATCCTGCATTCCCAATCCCTTCTGCCCTGATGTCATGGAACAATCTGGGAACAATCCCAGAATGGTTTGGGTGGGAAGGGACCCTAAATCTCAGCCAGTGCCACCCCTGCCATGGGCAGGGACACCTTCCATTATCCCAGGCTGCTCCAAGCCTGGCCTTGGGCACTGCCAGGGATCCAGGGGACAACAAAGCTGTGCTGGTGGCTGGCCTGGCCTCGGTGATTTATCGCAGAACATTTCTAAAATATGCTCCATTTTATAAATAATGGAGGAGGGACAGAGAAAACCTTCTGTAAAGTGAGTCAGAACAGAAGGAAGGTTTTGCTGTTGGCTTCTCATTCCTGCTCATCCCTGAAAACCGAGGTGTGAGTGTGTGGATGGCCAATATCTCTGTCATAGATAACACGGCTGATTAACCATGGCTGATTAACCGTGGCTAATTAACCACAGCTAATGAAGCTTGGCCATGCTTTGGTGCCTGGGCAGCCTCTGGGGGCACTCAGCAGTGCCATTGCTGGGCTGGGAGGGCAGCAGGAGCGGGACTGTCCCCGTTCCCTGCCCTGCCTTTGGAGCTCCCTGCACCTCTCCAGACACTCAGACTCCTCGGAGCACTTTCACAATCATCTCTTGGCTCCTCAATTACCACTTCCTCCTCCTCCTCCCCCTCCTCTCCCTCCTGTTTGACCTTCTGGTCATTCCTCCGGCGCTGGATGCGGAGCAGGAGCTCCCCCAGCCCTCCAATTAAAGGTAGCAGAGTGTGGCACACCAGAGTTACCTAACGAGCCTCTGAACCCCCTCCACCTCTCCTTGATCTCGTTTTGGACCCATTTTTGCATCCCAGTTTTCTGTCAGCTCCCTGACACAGCAATTCCTTTGCTTTTTGGRTGCCTTAGGCACAGACTGAATCCCCAGGTTTGCATCTTGCACTGGGAGATTTTTATTTTTTATTCCTTCCCAAAGACCGCTGGATGGAACGATCAGCAATCAAAGAATAGGCAGTTATCACTCTTGCAAACTTTCCTGGGCCTCAGTAATTAACCCAACAAATTAGTTAAAGGCTCCAATGCGGAAGGAGATTGCTAGACTGTGGTCAAGACACACATTTAAGGATTTTTCCCTTAAGCTGCTTTTCTGGGGGAAGCTTTGATAAAGGCCATATGATCTCAATTATCATTAGCTCCGTGTGGTTTCGCTGCGTTTGGAGCTCTCAGACGTCAGCAGACAGGAGCCCTGTGTTCAGGCTTTAATGTAGGACTGGTATTTATGTAATTCCCCTTTGCATTTGTCAGCTGACAGCTGAAAGGGAAGATTTCAGACAATTTATAGGCTCAGCCTGTGGCCCGTTGTGCTGAGTGACACTTCCTCCACGGAGCTGATGGGACAGAGAGCTGCTCCAACATATTTCAAATGCCAGCTTCAAAAAAACCCAAACATTTCCATTTTTCCTCATGTGCAGCCTGAAAAACTCAAGGGTGAATTTGAAGGCGCCGCCTCGGAGTGATACAATAAACTGATTAAAACCCTCTTTTTAAAGGATTCCTACCCTCTTCAAGTCCCTKAAACATCAAAGTGTCTCTTGCCTTGAGCTCTGCTCCCTCAGCCCGAGCCTTCCTCCCCAGGCAGCAGCAGGAATTCGGCAAACAGGGAGTTGTGATTCACTCTTAAGATCTTCCAATGTGCGGATGAGTCACTGATAAGGACATGGAAGTTGTGCTGGCCAGATTGAGAATCTTTGGGAATCACAGGATGTAGCTGGGAACAGATGAGGGGAGAGCCTGAAAAATCCTATAATTGAGGAAGCACAGATGAAAATCCCCAGCCTGGGGAGCTCGTTCCACTACAGGGGGGGAAAAATCCAGTTTGGGTTTAGGACTGTTCATGACTCATGAAAGTTTGGGGTTCTCAACAATCTGGAGGAAAAAACAAAAAAAAAACAAAGCTAAAACCAAAACACAAAATTAACCCTGAAGTATCTTTATTCTATTTTATAATATGGAGTATTTTTATTCTATCTTTATAATATTTTAGTTGCACGTGACTGGAAATGTATTTCCTGTTTTAGCTGAGCTTTGTCTCCACGTCTGATGGATGCTGTAGATATCCAGGAGGCACAAACACCTTAAGGAATTTTATTTCCACTATATTTTGAATTTTTTGTCATTTTTTTCCCTTAGCCTTAGGAAGAGTTTGGTCACAAAAGCTGAGGAAAGCTTGAAAAATTTCTCTTGGTTTGGTGGGGTTTTATGGTTTTTTTGTTTTGTTTTGTTTTGTTTTCAGGTTTGTTTGGTTTTGGTTTTGGTTTTTGGGTTTTTTTTTTTTGTTTTGGTTTGGTTTGGTTTTTGGTTTTTTGTTTGTTTGTTTGTTTTATGTTTGTTTGTTTGTTTGTTTTTTGTTTTGTTTTGTTTTTTGTTTTTTAAATGGTGCAGAATCCAGGGCTGGCTGCTTTACTTAATTCACCAGAATTTTGAGGACAAGGAGTGAGGAATTCTGTTTGAGCACACCATGTGCTCTCAGGCATTTTATACCCATTTAGGAAAAGAAATCAACTTTTGTCTCCCGAGATTTTGGATGCCACTTCCATAGGTTCCCTTAGTGGCACTGCCAGAGCAGGAAATGTTCACCTCGGTCTCTCTGGGACATCTGGGGACAGTTTGATGCAAGCCTGCCTCATACCATGACTTTTTTCCTGCTCATCTAAACCCTGCCTGGCTTTTTTGGGGGGCTGGAGTAGCACAGGTGATGTTTTCCAGCGTCCCAACTAAATGTTTTGCTCTTAAATATGCAGAATATGAGAAGCAGCCAAATCCCTGCTTGGTGTCACCCACAAACTCCTCCTGCACAGCAGGCCTGGACTTGGCCCTGGGATTCCTCCTGCTGATTCATCCAGAGGTTCTTTTTCTGGGAGATTGCCAGAATTGTGGCACAGCTGGAAAATCTGATGCTGTTTCATCACCTTTAACCATCTACTCCTCAAAAATCTTCAAGCACAGCATGCCAGGGATAAAGTCTCCCTGGGGCTACCAGGAAGGTTTAAGAGAATTCCACTTTTTCTCAGGAAGTTTCAGAGCTTTTGGGTTGTCAGATGCACCAATCAAAAATATCAACTCAACAGRTTTGAGAAACACCTTTAAATGCCTTTAGAATATTTTCAAAATGCTTTCATATTTTCTATTTTTCAATATTGTCAGTCGGGTTTTTTTCCTTTATGATGTTCTAAACAACTGAGTACTCAGCTCAGAGGTTTAAATTTTAACTTCCCATGGCTAATAGCTCCTGTTTCATTGATTAGAAATTCTCTGATATTTCTAATTTCTGAGATTTTTCTCACCCAAGGGTCGTTGGAGCACAGACAGGCCCACGTTGTCTGTTCTTCCCAGGCTTTCCACAGTGGGTTCCACTCTGCATTCCATGGAAATTCCCTGTTTCTCCTGTGAAACTCCAATATTTGCAGTGTCCCCTGCCCCAGAAAGGGCATAAACCCAGGACACACAGAGTAAACCACAGGGATTAGAGGTTTCTGTGGTCACCCCTGATGCTGCTGAACYACCCAGACCAGGTTTTTTATTTGCTTTATTGCTGATTCCTGCATTAAACTCCACAACCTGCATCTAAAGGGCTGGTTTAGGAGAAGATTTCCATCCCTCCAGGAGGGTGATATTCCAGAAGGATCATGGAACAGAATTYCCTGAGTTGGGAGGGACCCACAGGGATCACTGATCCAAGCCCTGGCCCTGCACAGACACCCAACAATCCCWCCCTGGGCATCCCTGGGAARGTTGTCCAAACGCTCCTGGAGCTCTAAATTCAGGATGAGAGTGAGCTGAGGGGATGATCCCTGCTTTCCTCTCCCAGAGGAGGTCTCCTGAAGGAGCCAGAGGCTGAGGGTGTCACTGTCTGATGAGGTGACCCAGGTTTGGGTGGAACCTCTCCCAGCCAACACCAGCAGAAGAAATTGAGAGYTTTGGGAAAACCTTCACCAGCCACTTGAAAACTGCTCTAAAAAAACATGGAATGCTTCAGGTTGGAACAGACCTTAAATCCCATRTTGTTTCCACCCCCTTCCATGGGCTGGGACACCTTCCACTGTCCCAGGCTGCTCCAAACSCATCCAGCCTGGCCTGGGGCACTMCCAGGGATCCAGGAGCAGCCACAGCTRCTCAGGAACTTCTCCTACCTGCTCACTTCTCACAGCTTCCTCCTGCAGCACATCCCTGCCTGCCCATGCCCAAAAATGTCCCAGGAGACTCCCTTGGCTCACCRGTTTTCTCTCCTGGGCAATGATTCCACCACAGGGATTCCTGAGGCTGGAAGTGCCCATGGAAAGTTCTTGTGGAGGGCTTGGGAATGAGAAGAGGCTGAAAAATCTGAGAATTCCAGAATGGTTTGGGTGGGAAAGGCACATCCAGTGCCACCCCTGCCATGGCAGGGACACCTTCCACTGTCCCAGGCTGCTCCAAGCCCCAGTGTCCAACCTGGCCTTGGGCACTGCCAGGGATCCAGGGGCAGCCCCAGCTCCTGAGGAAGTTCTCCTACCTGCTCACTTCTCACAGCTTCCTGGGCTTTYCACAGGGCTGGGAATGAGAAGCTGAAAAATCAGAGAATCCCAGGATGGTTTGTGTTGGAAGGGCTCATCCAGTGCCACCCCTGCCATGTGCAGGGACACCTACCTTCCACCATTCCAGAGTCTCCCAGCCCCAGTGTCCAACCTGGCCTTGGGCACTTCCTGATAAATGCCCTTGGAAAGTGCTTGTGGAGGGCTTGGTAATGAGAAGAGGCCAAAAAATCAGAGAATCTCAGGATGGTCTGGGTGGGAAGGGCTCATCCCGTGCCACCCCTGCCATGGGCAGGGACAGCTTCCACCATTCCAGAGTCTCCAAGCCTCATCCAGCCTGGCCTTGGGCACTGCCAGGGATCCAGGGGCAGCCKCAGCTGCTCTGGGCACCCTGTGCCAGGGCCTGCCCACCCTCCTAGAGAATATTTTATCCAAATCTCTAACCTCCATCTTAAAAAAATGGTGCCAGGCCCCTCAGCAGCAGAGGCAGCCAGGGGAGATGTGTGGGCAATTCCCTCTGGGAACGTGCAAACCTCGGCCTGGGAATGCACGGCCTTGTCAAACAGGGGCTGGGCCCAGCCTTAAACACAGGCCTGGCTTAACCAAACCCAGCTAAGAAAAGCCTGTGGTGCTGGGGACCTGCAATTGCTGAGCTGGGCTGAGGTTGGAGGCAGAGGAAGAGGAATTTCAGCACAGCCCAKCAGCACCAAGCTGGGCTTGCATGGACTTGCTTTGCTGTTGGCAGGATTTGGGTTGGTGGGAGTAAAACTTTGCCCATCCAACGTTTTTGTGACATCCCCCAGTCTTTCCTTTTGAATTGCAGGGAAAATTCCTGCTTCAGTCTCACCCMGCTACTCCAAATATGCTGAAGGATGTTAAGAATTAATTCTAATGGGCTTTTTATTGCTGTGTTTTATTAATCCTCCTCAGCCGAGCATGCTGGAATCACATTTACTTACCCTTTTCCAGCCTTTTCCCATTCACACAGAGCCACCTCCAAACTAAATATTAGGAAAGTGCTGAAAGGCCTTCAAGGCAGTGCTTGGATCTGCTGGGTTTAGGCTCTGGATGTGGGATAGGTTCCTGAAATCCACAATGATCCCATCACCTCTGCTCCTTAAGCTCCAACCTGCCGGGATAAATCCTGCAGTGCCCTTTRCTACATTTCCAGGTGGAGGGGAGAGTTTGCTTTCAAAATCGGGGTATTAAATTGAATTAACATCCTGACAGCCCCAGAGGGGCCYCTGGGAAGTTAAAACAAGGCTGCTGTAGGGAAAAATGCCCCCAAACTCCAGGGAATCCTCCTGGCCCATCTTTCCCTGCTGCTCTGAGTGTGTATCCCAACAGATTTTCATTACATGGACAGCCCTGCACTCTGGAAGCAACAAAAAAAAAAAAAAAAAAAGGGTTAAATGCAGTTAATTTTAAAATAAATGGTTCAAACCCCCACAGTGTGAAGCCTGATTAATCAGTTGTTAATGAGATCACCATCTGCATAAGGCCAAAGCAAAAAACCTCCAGTAGAGGGAGTGACCAAATTAAAAATCCCACCTAAAGTGCCTCTGGAATTTCGTGTTGCTGGTGAAAGTTTTTATTCCTGAAATGTTRGGTGCCTTGGCAAGCAGGGAATTCTCTTACCCAGAGCCTGTGTGTGGGGCTGACACATCCCACACGTGAGGCACTGGCACTCCAAAAGTGACATTAAAAATGGGAGCAGATCCAGCAAATTCCTTCTTCCTGCAGCTGTGGCTGCTGTCACTGTGCCCTCCATGGGGATATTTGGGATGTCACGGGCATGTGTGACACCAATCASCKTGGCTGGAGGTTCAAAAGGATCCCAAAAATCCCAGCTTTGATCCTCCAGACCCTCCCTGAGCTGAAGGCCAAACAGGAGCTGTGTTTTCTTCCCCTGCTGGAGAAAAGTCCTGATTTATCCAGAGGATTAAAAGGTTTGGTGGCTTTTAGGGAGCCCTAAAACAACAGCTTTGAGGTACCTGGGATGAAGGGACTCATCTGGCCCTGTCTGCTTTCCAATCCATCTTTATCAGTCTTCCACTGGCACCTAAAAAAAGACTTTTTTCTTCAAAGCAACTTGAAAAAACTATGCCTAACCAGGGMGATGATGAAAGAAAAAGCCCCTTGTTTTCAGCTGACTTTAAATTCCTATTTTTTCCATCACCTCTCAGCTTAATCTTCTTTTTCTGTATTGTTTTTTTCTGAACTCTGAACTGGGATCTCTCTGTTGCAAGGCATCAGAGTTGCAGTTTTAAAGCCTGAAATTTGACAGRTCCTCACTCAAAACTTCTCCTAAGGTAAAAAACAGCATTTATTCAATTWAAAAATATGATAAGAAAAGCAGTGTTTGGGGAATGAGAAAAAAAATTGGGGGCAAGAGAGGGGGGGAGAGACAACCCCACCTAAAAATGAACTGATTTTAAATATGGGGGTTGATAGACAATTAAATTACTGATAATCRCTTATCCTTGTCCTTTCTTACAGCTTTCCAATGTGGTTTTTTTTCCCTTTCTGTACCCAGGCTGACCTGGCTGCTCAGTCCCATGTCAGGTGAATTTTTGAAGCTCTATAAACTTCCCAACTGCAGCACGCAAACACTTTCTTTTTTTTTTTATTTTATTTTTTTTTTCTTTTTCCCCAAGACAAACAACATAATCTCCCTTGGGGAAAACAAGAGGGCTCCAAGTTTAGCAAACAGGCTGCAGTGATCATTAGTGAAGCACAATTTCATGGCAGGAAGTCGCCTTGGATCCCGTCTCTGCATCCCAGACATTTTATGGGCTGGATGCAGAACGCTCAGATGGGGAATGTTGGGGTTTTTAACAGCCATATTTTGGGCCCATAAAATAACCAACTACAATGGTTCATTTTCACCCACACACCCAAATTGCTGGTTGGGATCACAATTTCAGGCCCCTGACACCCCTTACACAAACAGACAGCACTCACCAGCAAAAAAAAAATTAAAAAAAAAAAAAAAATGGCAAGGCAGGAGGGGAGGCTCGGGGGATTGGGATGGGAGTTAAAAAAACACCCAGCAAACGAGCAGCAGATGCCTGATTATACCCTGCAGCCAGGCTCACCAGGAAGCTCTTCCCAGGATGTGTTGTCTCACAGTTCTCCCATCCCTCCATCACCTTCACCTTCCTGGGCTCTCCCACCCTCCTCCCATCAGCTGCTCCAGKTCAGAGCAGCTTCCAACAGCACCAGCAGCTTTAAATTTGCTTTAACTCTTCCCCAAGCTCCTTCCATGGGTGTTTTGGATTGGTAGAAAATGCCAACGGGAAGCAAAGTTGTCATCTCCTACCCTAACAAACTCTTAGTCCTGCCTAAATACAAATACACAGCATGGCCAAGCCAAGCTGTGAAATATTTAAGGTTTGTTGGTTATTCTGATGCCTCAGGCTTTAGCTTTTATGTATTTCAGATTCTGTGCTGCTTTAGTGTGTCAGTCTGAGCTTCATACTGAGGGATGGTGAGCTCTCTGCACAGAGCAGGGAGACAAAACAATTCCTGCTCTAGCTGGGGACCAAGGACAAATGATCCAAACCTCAGGCCCAAGAGCACAAACAAGAGAAAAACAAGCAGGATGGGACTMCATAACCTAGAGCTGTAATTGYACAATTAACRCCAATATGCAAATGYAGCAGAACTMATKAAAGTGACAGKCCCRGTSWCRYGGTGTCCATTTTGTGCCCATTTTGGTTCACCTTGGGTGCAGCCCTGGCTGGGCTCTTGTGCTGCCCAAGGTGGATCCATGGAGGAGATCCTTTGAATAAATCCCTGCTTTATTCTCTAACTCTGCCTGGCCTCTGTTCTAGGGCAGCRTTCACAAGGCATCAATTCAGTGCAGGAAAAATGGGGGGAAAGGGAATAAACACTTATTAGGATGATGATTTGGTGGAGTGAGTGGCATCCCAGCCCATGGCAGGGGGTGGAATAAAGGATCCTTCAGGTCCTTTCCAACCCAAACCAATCCGTGACTCTGTGATACATCAAATAATGCCTCTCTCCCTGAAAACTTGACACCCCTAATCAGCCTCATCTTCCAAACAAGAGGGTCTTAATCCAACACTGATATTTACACAAGATGTCTGTGCTGGAAATAAACTCCCACTAAAGCTTTTCAAAAGCAAAACTTCTAACAATTTCTAGTGGTTATTGGGAGCTGAATCCTTCTGAGAGCTTAAGAAAAAAATCATAAAAACCCAGAATCCCAGACTGGTTTGGGTGGGAAGGGACCTTAAAACTCATCCAGCCATGGGCAGGGTCACCTTCCACTGTCCCAGYCTGCTCCAGCCTGGCCTTGGGCACTTCCAGGGATCCAGGGGCAGCCKCAGCTGCTCTGAGTAGTGAAWAATTACTGAGTTTTAACTACCAAATATCAGCTACTCAGTGATGTAAACGAGATTGGAACTAAAATCGTTTTTTTCTGGGATCTTCCTGAAATGGAATACCAGGTTAAGCATCCTGAGCTGCTGCRTTGGCAGGCCCTAAAACAAGGAAAAGGGGAAAAAAAGGTGTAGATATCTGGAGCAATCCTSCCTTGCCAGAGGAATTATGTGGTGGGTGATTTAGGAGGAGCTTTCTCTTATATTTTAAAGTCTCGCTTTCAGTAAGAAAAATCCCACCAAGAATAAAAAGAGTTTTTAAAATGTTAATGTAAAAGCTGGCTGTAAAAGAGAGATTTAAAGGTGGCCAGACCTTTCTGCCTGGTGTGATCATCCTGGCCCAAAAAAGCAGCTCCACCCTGGAGGCAGCACCTTGCATCTCCTTTTGCTGTGGATTCCCACTCCTCTGAGCCAGAGGGGAGCTCAGCTTGCAAACACAAATCCTTTGGAGTCTGCCTGGGCCAGGTGAMGTTTTTCCTGAAGCCATATCCCAGGAACTTCTCTCCTCAAATTGCTTCGTTTCAGAGTTGCTCATAAAAAAAAAAAAAGCAAAAAGCAGCAGCTTCCTTCTGGCTTTCCTGGGCAGAGAAGGTGGGAGAAGCTGAAATGCTCTGCCCTGCCCTGCCAGGAGGGGTTTTATCCTCCAGCCCCATTTCCTGGGTGGAACCTGTGCACKCTTGGTGGGCAGAGCTGCTCTCTCCTGGTGCTTGCATCCTTCATCTCTCACCCAGGCTCTACCCAAGACTAATTCCCAGTTTCCAGTCCCCAAGGCTCTTGCTTTGGATCCATCTGCCACCTTCCAGCCTCAATCCTTGTCTCCAACAAGGG
The DNA here is from genome assembly GCA_002167245.1 of Sporophila hypoxantha. Lineage (NCBI taxonomy): Eukaryota > Metazoa > Chordata > Aves > Passeriformes > Thraupidae > Sporophila > Sporophila hypoxantha. The sequence goes on from NDFG01000185.1 coordinate 553,826, forward strand.
TCTGGATGAAGCCCTGACAGTTTGTTCCTCTCATAGGAATACCTTGATTTAATTATCAAAAGTTTTAGAGGCTTTTCCAAGTAAAATTTATATTTTACAGGTGCTGTTACTGCTGGTGAGCCAGGGATGGGAAAGGATTTACAGATCTCTGTTGTTTTTTATTTTTAATTTTTAAAATGCAGGTAATTTGTGCAGCAAAAAGAGAGAGAAGAGGTGAAATGGTGAGGTATGACATGTTTCTTCATTTTAAATGTGAAATATATCTATCTATCTAAATAAATGCATAAATATATCTAAAATTATGGCATTAAAAACCTAACAATAGCTACACCACCCTTGAACTGTTTACACCACTGTGCAGAACCAGAGGGTTTCTGCTATTTCTCACTCAGCTTCAATCAACACTTTTACACTTCAGAGTCTTGGTTTGGGGCGAATTTTTTCTGACTTTAATTTTCCAAGATTTTACTTTATTTCTGATCAAAGCCACACGCCATGAGCTGAGCCAYCATAGAACCACCAGAATTAGTTTCCAGATAGCTCATTTTCTGCAAATCACACTACAATGGCTCCACTTACTGTGTGGTTTCCGTGATTGGAAGGGAATTTAAAAGCAAATTTCAGCACTCAGCAAATCCACAGAGGTCCCGTGACAAATTCAGGGAGCTGAAAGCAGAGAGGGAACGCTGAGCATGGGGTGCTGCAGGCRCAGGGAGCACAGCCTGGGTTTAGTGATTCATCCTAACATTTGCCATGGAAAATGAAAAGATGTAATCTGCCTTCCCAGCACTGGATGGTCTCTCCAAAGTCAGGATCTGTTAACACAAGAGGGTGAAATCTGAGCCACGGAGCTGGGAAAGGCTCTGGAGTTGCTGATGTTGGGTGGGGTTGGGTTTGTTTGGGTTTTCTGAAGAATTYCTCCTCTGTGGAGCACTGATCTAAACCTGGGTTGTGATCTCCACCACCAGGAGCTCTCTCCAAGGTCTCAGGAAGGAGGAGAATGGGGAAAGTCCCAGACTGGGTTGGGATGGAAGGGATTTAAAGCCCATCCAGTTCCATGGGCAYGGGCACCTTCCACTATCCCAGGTTGCTCCAGCTTGGCCTGGGGCACTTCCAGGGATGGGCAGCCCAAAACCTTTTCCAAACCTGGGGAGATGCTGAGCTGTGGAGTCCKAAGGCTGGGAGAGCAGCCCAGGGAAAGGCTGGAGCTGGAATTGCTGCTCGGATGTATTGAGGCTTTCAGTGCTGGAGCAGCTGATTCCAGGGGYCTCTCTGGGCTTGGCTGTTCCTGACTTTTCTCAGGTGGGACCTTCCATGCTCCCCTGTTTGTGTGAGTTTTCCCAGAGGAACATCTCCTCCCCCAGACACATTTATACCTATGTGGTGTTTTAGCTGCCCAGCGCCACAATCCCGGGGCACACCTTCCATACTGATGTGCAGATCCCCCATTTTTTGGTGGTATTAGTGGGAAAAGTCATGATTCCATGAGTTGAACCAGGCAGCAGCTTTTCCTTGACTCCTTGCCTCTCTCCCATCCTGTTGTTCCTAAAATCCACCACGAGGAGCAACCTAACCCTCAGCTGGATCCTTTTGCAGTGCAAAGCTCAATCCTAAAGTTTTAAAACTSATATTCTTAGCAGAATTCCTGGATTAAGTAGGTTCTCCTACCTGCTTCTCCCCTCTTCCTCACAGCTGCCTCATGCAGCACATCCCTGCCCGACTGTGCCCAAAAATGTCCCAGGAGACCCTCCTGAAAAGTCACCTGTTCTCTCCTGGGTAATTATTCCACCACAGGAGTTCCTGAGTCTGGAAGTGCCCTTGGGAAGTGCTCGTGGAGGGCTTTGCACAGGGCTGGGAATGAGAAGAAGCTGAAAAATCAAGAAATGGTTTGAGTTGGAACGGCCTTAAAGCCCATCCAGTGCCACCCCTGCCATGGCAGGGACACCTTCCACTGTCCCAGYCTGCTCCAAGCCTCAATGTCCAACCTGGACACTTCCAGGGATYGAAGCCACAGCTTTRCTGTGTCACCACCCTGACAGGGAAGAATTCCTTCCCAATATCTCATCTAAATCTGCCCCTCTCTAACATTTTTTGAATACTTTAGCCCAGTCTAAGCATGACCTGGTCAACCTACGAGCACAYGGCTGTCTGCCCAGTGTCTCCCTGGGTCTCTCGTGTGAGAGAGAAGATCTGTGGAGCAGCAAGGAGCACATTTTTTGAACTCTCCCCAGTGTGCAGCCTCTGCCACTTCAGAACACTCAGAAGTAAAAACACTAAAGGGGAAAAAAACCCTCCCTTTTTATAGCCTACTGTCTCGTTGAAAGTGATTTATGAAATGGAGCATCCTGCCCACCCAGTGCACAGAACAAATACAGACAGAGCTTTGAAATAGCTACAGCACTGTGCTATTTTCAGTAATATTTAGCTCAGACTTAGCCAAGAAAGCCCACTAAGCCCAGCAGACAGACATAAAAAGAAACGCTCTTTCTGCATTTTTGTGTGTGCGTGCGTCTATTTTGGGTTTTGCTCCTCTTTTCTCTGCTTCCATGGCTGACTATCAGGGCAGTCTCAGCTCAGGGCAGCAGCCTAAGCCCAATGCTCAGCACAAGCASCAACACCTAATTTTAAGTGTTTTAACAACCAGCAGCATGTGCTTAAATTGAGCTCTTTTTATTTCTTGTAGCACAACCGATCTCTGCTCCCTGTGACAGGGACAGGACCCAGGGAATGGTTGGAATGGTTGTGCCAGAGGAGGGCCAGGTGGATATTGGGAAAAAAGGGTGCTGCCCAGGGAATGGGCACAGCCCTGAGGCTGCCAGAGCACCAGGAGAGCTTGGACACCGCTCCAGGGATGCCCAGGGTGGGATTGTTGGGGTATGGGATTGTTTGGGGGTGTGTGTAGGGCCAGGGGTTGGACTGCATGATCCCAATGTGTCCTTGCCAGCTCAGGAGGTTCCATGATTCCCTGATAACTTGTTGAACCCAGCCCCATCAGCAGCAGTGGGAAATGCTGTTCAAATGAATCATATTTTGGGTGTGGGTGTGTGTTTAGGAAGCCCCGTTTTCCTCTTCCATAACTGTGAGGTTTGATCTCAGCACGAGATGCCCCCTGTCCCAGCTGGCATTGGGGTGGCAGTGGGAGGACACTGCCTGGGCCATCACTGACTTTTCTTTCACCCTAACCTGCAAAATCTGAGCTGTGCCTTGTTTTCACAGTTATGCTGAGAAGAAAAGACAAAACCCAGCCTAAACCCAGGTCCTTCAGGTCTACCAAGTCCTGCCCTCATCAGTACATAAACCCAGACTGAGCCCACACTGAGAGCTCACCAAGCTGCTCTTCCCTTTTCCCTGGTGATTTGGAGGATGGATGTTATTTTTCCACGAGGTGGATTTGTATTTGGAACAGCCTGATMCTTTTGAATGCCTGCAGAGCTCCAGCATCCTCTTCCAGCCAGGAGATTTTTGGGATGGGATAGAGCAAAGCATCTCCTTGGCTTGTTTTAACCTTGCTGCTCCTGGTTCTGTGTCTCATGCCTGGCATGCACAGCAGATTCCAGCCCCCACTCCTCTTCTCCATGCCTTCCCAGCTGTCCCAGAGCACTCTGTCACCTCCTGCCCCCCTGGGAATTTATTTTCCTTGTCTGGAGTCCTCGTTCCTGCAGGAAATTCTCACTTGAGTAGTTCTGGCATGAGTGGATGCTGGCAGGATCACAGCATTGCTCCAGACCAAGTGCTTTGGGTGCTGTCTGCACCTGGATGTGTGGATCCTGAATGTAATCCAGWGTTTGTCCTGCAACTTTGGGTTTCTCCTTGGAAATCTGTGGGATTCATCAGCACATTCATTCAGTCTCACAACCTGTGAAATATCTGCAGATCTTCCCAGCTCGTCCCACTTCACATACACACTACCCCKTCTCATTTTCCTGCTTCCAGTTGCTTTTGTTATCCCCAAAGGGCTCTGGGATCTGTCTCCCTGATGGAAGAGACGTCAGTGGGGCAAAACCATCCCGAACTCTCCTCGTGTTCCAAAGACAGCCAGAAAGGTCCCTCTCCCTGCTGTTCCCACGCTGTTAACACGTGGTTTGCTTCTTGTGGTTGGCTTTGGAGATCAAATCCATCTGCTGGGGTAGGAAATGCTGGGGAAGGTCCATTTCTCAGGATGCTTTATCAGACAGGATCCTTTAGAACCTGCATTAAAAATACATCAAACAAAKCCATTATTATGGTTCCCCTGCTCATTCTGCAAACACCAACGAGGCCTTGGGATTTGTGCTGGTGTTGCCTCAAAATTAAATAAATCCCCCTACCCAAACAGGACTCAAAAAAACCCTTGTAAAATTATCTTTTAAAATTAAAAACACCTTGCTATTTTAGTTTAATGATGCATTATCCAGTTGCCCAGTCTGATTTAATAAATGAGACTCCACTAGACAGAAAAATAAGTAATGATATTTAATTTACATCCTTTCCACAACAGGGCAGGTCATTTTATTTATTTTTTTAAATTTATTTTATTATTTTATTTTTTATTATTTCTTTTTCTCACTTTATTCTTTCAGCTAAGGCAAACTTTTTGCTGTGTTTTTCCCTCATTTAGGATGTGTACATCTTACTGCCCTAAGACAGAATGTGACCTTAAGGAAGAGGATAAGAATTTCAAAGAAACAGCCCCAGAGCCTGGGTATAATGGGAAGAGCTCCAGAATAATGGGATGAGCTCAYGAATAATGGGATGAACCCAAGATATTTGGTTCTCAGCCCCATCATGACCAGAAATAGCTCCTCATCCAAGACTAAAATCCTGATTCCCAGCSTTTCTCCTGCATTCCTCAGTGGGACACATTGCTCCTTGCACATGGCTGTTTTCCTTTCTCCTCCTAGTCCAGGAAAAGCTTCGATCCAGCCTTTCTGTCATGCATTAGGAACTCCACAAACATGTTTACTTAAGTACCAAACCACATGAGCTCAGCACTATTCTATGGCTCCAGCACACATAAATTACAATGGATTGTGGGGGAGCAACTTTGATCCAGGAAAGCCCACACTGAATTCCCTTGGAGGAGGCTCAGAGCACTAAATGCTCCTTGTCTCCCTTTCCTCTCATCCCTGTTTTTGGATGGCTTGCTCTGTCTGCCCTGCAGGCTACAAGGAAAGCAAGTACGAGGAGTAGCCCTAGGATAATCAGACTATTCCATGGATCCAACCTCTTTCCCTGGCACTCATTTCCATGTGCAGAACCTCAGGTGGCACTCACAGAAAATCTCTTGTCCCRAATGCTGTGTCAGTCACCCTAAGAGTGGTGGAGTAGCAGCTTTGGGGAGGAGAAATGTTATGGGGACCCAAGTCCCCAAAGAAAACCCTCATAGCCAAGAGTTTTTTCCCCATCAGAGGGCCTGTCCTGGGATTTTTGCCTCATCAATACTGCAGGAATCTTGTACAGTGACAAATATTTCACTGGGGCAGTGAGGGAGCTGCTGTTGTTGGTGGAGGAGCTGAGAAACAAACCCAGGGCTTTTCCTCCTTCCCAGCTCTCTACATGTGACCCAGTGGGACATCTCTGGCAGGTCACCCCATCCAGGATGTCCTGAGCCCACACCTGAGAGCTCTTTCATCCCTTTTGGAGAACCTTTCAGCTGCTGCTCCCTGGTTGATTCCACTGCCATCAGCACCAGCACCAGAAAATACACAAGAACCACGGTGGCAGTGCTGAGCTGATGGTTGGACTTGAGGATCTCAAAGATCTTTTCCAATCTTGATGATTCCATCAAATCATTCCATGAAATCATTCCGTGAAATGATTCCATGAAATCATTCTATTGAATGATTCCATAAAATCATTCTGTGAAATCATTCAGTGAAACAATTCTATGAAATATTCCATTAAATCATACTGTGACATCATTCTGTGACATCACTCTGAAATTATCCCATGAAATGATTCCATTAAATCATTCTGTGAAATGATTCCATGAAATCATACTGTGACATCACACAGTGGCATCATTCTATGAAATTATTCCATTCAATCATTCTATTCTATCATTCTGTGAAATGATTCCATGAAATGATTCTACAAAATTATTCCATGAAATCATACTGTGACATCATTCCATGAAATCATTCCATTAAATCATTCTGTGAAATTATTCCATTAAATCATTCTGTGAAATAATTATATGACAACATTCTGTGAAATTATTCTAAGAAATGATTCCATGAAATCATTCCGTAACATCATTCCATGAAATAATTTTGTGATATCATTCTGTGATATCATTCCATGAAATGATTCTAAGAAATGATTCCATGCAATCATTCTATGACATCATTCTGTGAAATGATTACATGAAATCATTTCATTGAATCATTCTATGACATCACTCCATGAAATGATTCTAAGAAATGATTACATGAAATCACTCTGTAACATCATTCCATGAAATCATTTTGTGATATCATTCTGTGAAATGATCCCATGAAATGCTTCCATGAAATCATTCCCTGAACTCTTTCTTCCTCAGTGTGAGGAGCCATCGTGGCTTCCATGGAAGCTGGGAGAAAGAYGAACYTTGCTCCCCATGCAAATGGCAGCAGGGATCAGTCTGTGCTTGCCTTTGAAGAGTTAATTGGCTTTTGTTGATTAAGCAGCATGAAGCTGCTCATCAGCCACTGAGGAAAAGCCCTGTGCCAAGTGTTTGATTTTTCACTCTTTGTTTGTACGTGTAGAAATCTAAAGCCACGAAGCTGGAGAAACTCTACCCTCAAAGGGAGGACTTGCTTATGTGTTTGTATAAACAGGAGTTTACAGAGCCCTGCAGGACAGTTTGACTCGGATCCCATTTTTCCTCCCTTGGTTTTGGCAAGCTGGGACACCCTCACAGCCCCASGCTGAACATGGGTAAAGCCATGTGCACTGAGAAACTGATCCTGCTGTTGTAAGAAACTTCTCCTTTTAAAAGGGTTTTGGATGCTGCAAGGTGTCCAGAAGTCCACCCTTGTTACAATAATCCTGGAAAAAAAAAWWWTRTMRTMWMTWGMMGYGMWYTTARTAKMAAGTACCATGAAAAACAGTGAAAGCAGAGAGGAAGGATTGATAATTATAATTTTTCATTAATAATTAGGGTTTATAAGCTAATTCACAGCTGTTCTAGCTGCCATTTATTTTATARGTATATTATATTTTATATATCTATATATATTATAACCTGCATAATTGGTTATATAGGGCTGATAAGGGCCTTAAAATGTTGCTTTGTGTTAAACTGATGCCTCACGTCTGTGTTCTGTTATTGTGCACACATCATGAATGAGAAACYAAGAATTAGAGGATTTAAGGAGGAAACCCTTCTCCAAACTCAGGGAATTTGAAGCACACAAGGAACCTCCCATTTTTAATTTTTTTTTCAGAAGCATTATCTGGTTAATCTTTTCTGTGATCAAAAAAAAAGAGAAATTCATTGATTTTTTTTTTTTAATATATATTTTAGGACACTAAAAATCATCCCTGATTCCCAAGGCTGAGGGAACTCTTAGGAGTGATGTCCTTTGAGACAGGAGAAAATGCTGTGCTCACAGCCAGGGTGCTGCCACTGGGGATCCTCTCCACGGTCCATCCAGGGAGATCACTCCATCCCAAATGCTTCTGCCCCTTCTTGAACCTGCTGGTGCTGCTCTACTGGAATCCATTGCTGGTGTTTCTCCACACTGAGCCTCCCCTCCCTCCATTTTACCCTGTCACTCACCACTGCAAACCTTCAGCCCAAACTGGTGCAAAGAGCCGCTGGTTTAGGGAGATGCCACTCTTTTATTCTCTCCTGAGTCAGAGGAAATCCCTTAATCCATGCAGGATGATGGCACAGCCTTTGGCCAGCTCCTAATGGGATGTCCAAATTAGAATTTGGAACAGCAAATTCACCTGGCTCTTGCAAAGTCCCATGTGCTCCCCTGACCTCAGTCCCAGCCACCCTCAGGGGTCACACAGTGATCCATCCCAACACCCCTGACCTCAAGGAGCCATTCCTCACCTGAGGGAGCCATTCCCCTTCTCCTGCCTGCCTTTTCCTAGGTAAAACTGGGCTAATTTCCTCTCCTAATTCCAGCCCTGCCCATCTTCCCAGTGGATAGTTCATCAGCCTGTGAGCCCCAGGGACCCCCCCAGCCCCAATTTTCAGTCAGAGGGAGCCATGGACCACCAGAACTCACCTGGATCTTGAGAGTTCCTCCAGATGGATGCTGCTATATGGCAATAAAACCATTTTTTTTCCATAATATAATAAATGTACAGCCAAACCAGAGCCCCAGCCTGGGTTTGTCACAGCAGAAGAGGTGACCATCAGTTTTAGGGTGCCTGTGCAGATCCTACAACTCCAGAGCATTTCTAGGAATGAAGGATGCACAGAGTTACACCCATCCCTGTATTCCCTGACACACATCCATCTCCCATCCCATGGCTTTCAGATCCTCTCAAAAAGAGCTACAGGAGTTGTCAGCCACTTGCCTGGCTGATAATTCACAYTGCCCTGGGCTAATCAACACAGACACAGGTGCTCATCCCCACCTTCTCCCTGAGTTTCCTTGCCTGGGAACTGGCAGGATTTCTGTAGGCTCCATAGCCAATATTAGGATGGGTGTCAGGYCTGCAAACACCTGCTTGACACCTGCTCAGGGGGATAGATCAGAGCCTGAAAGCAAGAAAAACAAAAGATGTCGTGCTTAAAAGAAATAAAGATCAAATAAAAGGTACAACCAAAATTCCCTCTCGGTTAAGATCCACCTGCCTCAGCCTCTTTTTTCCCATAGGGAATTTTCCCTGTGGAAATACAGCTGCTGTGCTTGTGTTTACCCATGGGACAGTTTTGGGACTGCTGGGAATTGCACAGGTTGGAGGGACACGGATGGTTTATCCCAAATATTTACGGCCAAGGCAGAGATTTGTGCAGCTACACGTGTTGGACAGAGGGATGGGGGCAACAGGAGCAGCTGGAATTATTTTCCTGCTCTCACTGGTGCTCACTGGAGCTTCCCRATCCCCACTCAGGGCCAGTGTGGCTGGGGACAGTTCTGGGGACATCTGTGGGGACAGAGGTGTGGCACAGGGGCCAGCTGGCATTGACCCTGGCCAGTGACCAGCCACCACCCTCCTCTCCACTCACCCCCAGGAAACGGGGAGGAGAATGGAAGGGGGAAAGCTCCATGGYTTTGGGTAGTGACAATTTAACAAGACAAGCAGCAGCTGTGCATGCAGGCAGAGCAAGAGGAGGAATTCATTCCCTTCCCACCCACAGGTGGCTTTTCAGGCACCTGCACATCCTCAGCACGGACAGTGATTTCTCAGAAAGCCAAATTCCATAAGCATGGATGTGTCCCACCTCCTTTCTCCTTCRTTGCATGAGCTTTTACCACTCAGTGATGCCATGACCTCAATGATCAGGACTGTCCCTTGGTCATGAGCCCACCTGAATTTTTCCCATCTCTGCCTGCTTCGGCAGCTTGGATTTGATTTCCACTTTCTGTGGTTTCCTAAAACAAACAGGGTCTGTCAATAAAMAGAGCAAAGGGCTTTTCTCCTTTTGATAACTCATTGTGTGATGGAGCCTCTTGGGCACAAATCAGCTCCTCTGGGCACTCTCAGATCCCTGCCTTGTGGCCACTCCATGATCTGTCTCTTCCACAATTCCTGGGAAGTTGGGGCTCCCGMCTGGAACCTGCTGTGGGACTGACACTGCTCCTTCACTCCAGGGAGCTGTGGRTGTCTGAGGTGCAGGGAGCACCAAGGACACCCAGAGCAGCATCCTGGCTTGGCCAGGGAAGTGACAACCCCCTGGGCTGGGCCTGCTCAGGGACCTCCAGGGCTGTGTCCAGTTCTGGGTCCCCAATGCAGGAAGGACCTGGAGGGGCTGGAGCGTGTSCAGGGCAGGGAACGGAGCTGGGGAAGGGGCTGGAGCCCCAGGAGGGGCTGAGGGAGCTGGCAAGGGGCTCAGCCTGGAGCAAAGGAGGCTCAGGGGGCCCTTGTGGCTCTGCACAACTCCCTGCCAGGAGGGGACAGCCAGGGGGGGTCGGGCTGTGCTGCCAGGGAACAGGGACAGGACAAGGGGAAAGGGCCTCAAGCTGGGCCAGGGCAGGCTCAGCTTGGCCAGCAGCAGGAATTTCTGCATGCAAAGGSTGCTCAGGCCTTGGCAGGGGCTGRCCAGGCAGCTTTGCAGTGCCCAGCCCTGCAGGTGTCCCAGGAAGGGCTGGAGGTGGCACTCAGTGCTCTGGGCTGGGGACAAGGTGGGCACTGGGCACAGCTGGGACTCCATGGGCTGGCAGGGATTTTCCAGCCTCAGGCACCCTGGGATTCCATGATCATGGTGCCACATTCTGCTTTTCCACCAGCACCTCCTGAAYTGTCTCAAGCCCATCTCACAGGAGCACTCACTGGGCTGTTGGATGATTTTCCTCTGAACCAGTTGCTTGGAATCATGGAGTATCCTGAGCTGAAAGAGACCCGCAAGGTTCTTCAATTTCAACTCCTGGCCCTGCCCAGACACCCCAACAATCCCACCCTGTCCCTGAGAGCATTGTCCAGACACTCCTGGAGCTCTGGCAGCCTTGGAGCTGTGACCATTCCCTGGGGAGCCTGTGCCTCGATATAAGAAACAACAGATGGAGCTGAGAGGAACATCAGGTGTATTAAGTATAATTGCTTTGTCTTTATTTCATCAAATTTTGTGAGTTTGGTTAGTATTTTGCAACATGCAAAGATAAGAAATATCTATCTAAAAGTATCTAATGATACTTTTAACTAAAACCAGAGGTCAAATCACCATCCTTGTGGAACCCCTATGCCTGGAAATGGCAGGAAAATGTGGAATTGTGGTGCTTGTGGACATGGGTTAGTGGTTMGACTCAATCATGTTGATGACTCAYTCAAGATTAATGATTCTGTATTTCWYGATGTAAGGCCAGGAGCCCTCATTTAGCCCAGATTCCCCTSCAGTATCACCAGCAGAAGAAACCAGTGGATCAAGGCAGCACCAAAATCTCAGCCCTAGTCCTGTCTTCAAACCATCCTGTCCTGTCACAGCTCAGCCCAGCCCTGCCATGGAGAAATTCCATGCASAAATTCCTCCTGCTGTCCAGCCTGAGCCTCCCCTGCTGCAGCTCCAGGCTAAAATAAAGCACAGAGCTGTGGCTTGGGGGCTTGCACTTAACCCTAGGAAATTCAGGATGAAGAATCAACACAGAACAGCCATAATTACTTAATTAATTAATGATTTTTTTCAAGGTCAGAGCAGCACCTGGCAGCTTCATAGGTGTGAGACTCAATCTCCCAGGTTTAATAAACCTTTTACAAGGGACTTCCTGATGATGTCCAGGTGCTCACATGGAAATTTTCCTGAATTTTTCCCTTTTGCTCTGGGTGTTGTGAGCAGAATAAATGTGTGAGCGCTGTGATGCACAGTAACCTGCAGAGATTTGGGAATTTCTGTGTTTAGTAGTCCCCTGCATCTCCGGATGTCATTTATCAAAACCAGCTGCTCTTTATATCACTAAGTCTTGTATCAATGTCTATTTAAAGTTAAACTGAGAGCCAAAGAAGCCTGCTTTGATTTAAATAAATCAAAGCACATCACAGTCACAGCAATTAATAATCCAAGGCTGGGGCAAACATGAAGAGTAGGAGAAATCCACTTAGGCAGGGTTGTTTTTGTTTCTTGCTGCTTTTTCTAAAGCTTATTAGAAGCAGCAATCCTTTGATTAGACTTCCACAAAAATCCCTTGGCATCAATAGGAATTAAGGGGCTTGATCCTGGCAGTCTGTGGAAAGCCAGGCTGGGGGAGGGAWTGTAAGGCTCCCTTATTTATGACAGGTCATGGAAAGAGAGCTTTCACCTGGATCATTCTCAGCCTGCAATGCKAAAGCTCCRGCTGAGAATGCAGGRTGAGGTCTCAGGCTGTAATTGTGCTGCTATCAGGTATTAATGAACCATGATTTAGGTAATTACAGCTTCAGGAYGGGAGCCRTGGATTATAGGACAAACTTCAGATMCTACTGAAGCAGCAAAATCGGTGTGTGGGTCAGGTCAGAATGTGTGTGCCTTCCTCTGGGGAGTTTTGTGCCTCCCTCCCATCTCCTCCAGCACCAGTTCTGTGTCACTGCAAGAGTCAAAAGTTCAGSAATACTTTTGGGAAATGGCTAAAGAGTGTCCTGGTGAGAGGGCCCCCTCCTCTGAGGAAGAGGGAAGGGAACCACTGTAATTCACATTCTGTTCAGAGCAGGAGAGAAAACCTCACCCAGCCTTCCAACTCTTCCTGCTGGGAAATTTGGTGGAATTCCAGACTGGCTAATGCTGAAGGAGCTCGGTGGGCACCTGGTGTCCCCTCCGTGCTCCAGCAGGGCCATCCCAGAGCCCAGGGCACAGCACTGTGTGCACCCAGCTGTGCCCCAGCCCCAGGCAGGAGAGCCCCCAGGCTGTGTGGGCAATGTGCTCAGGGCTGGGCAGTGCCCAGGGCAGAAGTTGTGCCTCCTGTGCAGGGCAATTGCTGGGCTCAGGCCCTGCCCGTGGCTCTGGTGCCATTGCTGGGCCCCGGAGCAGAGCCTGGGCCCTGCTCTGCCCCTCCCTGCAGCCAGGGCCAGCCAGGCCTGAGGGCCCCTCTCAGCTGGGGCTCCTCTGCAGGCTGAGCAGCCCCAGCTCCCTCAGCCTTGCCTGGGCACCCACATGCTCCAGGCCCTTGCTCTGCCCAGGCCCTTGTGCCTCCTGTGCAGGGCAATTGCTGGGCTCWGMCCCTGCCCYTGGCTCTTGTCCACAGAACATTTCRAAGGAGAAAAGYTATTTTCTTATCACAAGGCTGAAATGGGTGCTTGTTCCATGGAGCTCTCCTGTGATAATTCCCTTTTCTTGTAGGAATTATAATTTTGCAGCTTGGYTTATATTTWAGATGCCTGTAGARTTTCCCCACTGATTTTAGGGAATGGCTCAGTGACTCRACAGACATTTTATCAGTACACTTTTAGGCTGGCTCAGGAAAGATGTCKTATCCAGAGGCCAAATCCCTGCCTTCAGCTGCAGGCAGGKAAGAAGGYCTTAATGGGATGCTASAACAAGCATTATAAAGCTTWAAAAAATGTGGCTGCCCCTGGATRCCTGGCAGTGCCCAAGGCCAGGCTGGACTCTGGGGCCTGYAGCAGCCTGYGACAGTGGAAGGTGTCCCTGCCCATGGCAGGGGGTGGGATAAGATGATCTTGAAGGTTTCTGCCAATCCAAACCATTCCATGATTAAAAAGATAACATTAAATAGTGACTCCTGGGCTAGAATTCCTATTCCTATCAATTTGTTTTCAACCAACCCAAACCCAGCCTCTCATTCATTCCAAATCACCAAATTCAGCTCCTTCAGCCATGTAAAACTGCAGGGGAATCCCTCTGGGATGAGCAAATTTTTCCAGTCCTTTTGGGTATAAAGGGAAATAAAGGGAGAAATAAAATCTGAATTGACTTCCACCAATGAATTCAGAATATCAAAAAATACTTCACTGTGCCATGGAAAAGCAGGAAGGAAAAKGTGCTGGGAGGYAAGGGAAATTGGGATTTACTCTCCCTTGCATGKAGTGTGACTGGACCCTCACCAAATAGGAGAGGGAAAAGCTTCAAAYTTACAACAACTTGGAGTTACAACTGCTAGTTACAACTATTATATCTTTACAGTTATAGTGATTTGCASTGTCTGCAGTTTTCTGCCAGTTTGGTTCAGGGCTTGGTGGGTTCAGGGCCTGGATTTCTGCCAGTTTGGTTCAGGGCTTGGTGGGTTCAGGGCCTGGATTTTTGCCAGTTTGGTTCAGGGTTTGGTTTTCTGCRAGTTTGGTTCAGGGCTTGTGGGGTTTTACTGGTGTCCTGCCAAGGCTGGGATTTGCTTAAGCCTGAGCTAGATGTTTATAGGTCTAAACCTYAACTCTGTTCCTAAGGGGCTTCTAGGATTTTCACACTTCCAGAGCCAACAAGCTCAGCCAAAACTCTGTCAACAACCCAGTGCTCTGCTGGACTCTCTCTGGAACTTCARAGTTAATGGAGAACACCAAAAATTTCCACTGGTTCTCTCCCCCTGATATATTCAATAAGAATTCACTTTTCTAATACCCGGCCAGACCTTGGGCTTAGGCTGCACCATCAAAGAGCCCCRTCAGTGGTCCTGCAGCTCAGGTCTGAGGTGTTTGAGGTTTTGTGACTTTGGCAAAGCTTGGTTTGGGTTCACAGAGTTTGCCTGCTAATTTAGGGCYGAAAAGTGCATTTCGCCACCATTTCAGATCATATTGTTTTTGTCCAAGGGGTTACACAAAACCAACATATTTTGCTGCCCTGGGGAGCTCAGGACACCTCTGACAGAYCCCAAACAGGAGCTCTATTTATTGACCTCTGTATATATAGTTCCCKCACACCTTCTCAAGGGCATGTTTTTCACTCCATCCTCTCTCCAGGCTTATTCCTCACACTCCCTCCCTCTTGCTTGTCAGAATTGAAGTGAAACRCCAAGTGATCTGTGTTTTGATTTCTGTAACTAAGTAAAACTGAGCAGATGGAGTGAATCCACTATCCTGTTTAAATTCCAACTAAATTAACTGGAGCTCAGGTASCTGGAAGTTGCATCTTACAAAGAAAATTGGAAAAAAGAAATATGTAAAAGCCATTAGGGATATTTTTTTATTTAGTGCATCCACTGATAGCAGCTGCCCCTGGATCCTTGGCAGTGCCCAAGGCCAGGCTGGACAGGACTTGGAGCAGCCTGGGACAGTGGAAGGTGTCCCTGCCCATGGCAGGGGTGGCACTGGATGGGCTTTCAGATCCCTTCCAACCCAAACCATCCTGTGATTCTGGGATTCCATGATTCCACTGAAGATTCAAAGCACATCAGGTTTCCCTGGTACAGTCAGGGCTGACTCAGTTACCCTTAGGGATTTTCCTTCAGGGATTTCTTTTTTTCTTTCACAAGCCCTGGAGATAACTGGAGTGACTCTAAAGCCTGTCCTTGGTCACAGCACTGGCATCAGTCATAGTCAGGATCAACAAATAATCAA
Source organism: Sporophila hypoxantha (assembly GCA_002167245.1). Lineage (NCBI taxonomy): Eukaryota > Metazoa > Chordata > Aves > Passeriformes > Thraupidae > Sporophila > Sporophila hypoxantha. Next base: position 568,877 of record NDFG01000185.1, read on the forward strand.
GGTAAATGTGACAGAATCCCAGGATCCCAGAATCCCAGAATCCCAGAATGGTTTGGTTTGGAAGGCACCTTCAATCCCATCCGGTGCCAGCCCTGCCATGGGCAGGGACACCTTCCACTGTCCCAGGCTGCTCCAAGCCCTGTCCAACCTGGCCTTGGGCACTGCCAGGGATCCAGGGGCAGCTACTATCAGTGGATGCCCTAATTAAAAAAATATCCCTAATAGCTAATAAATATTTCATTTTCCCTTGCCATGGGACACCTTCCACTATCCCAGGTTTCTCCAAGCCCTGTCCAGCCCGGGATTTTTTGTTGTTGTTGTTGTTTTTTGGCTTTTGTGGTTTGGTTTTTTTTTTCCCTGCTCAGAAGAAGATGAGTGATTTCAGGATCTGGGAGGCAGCAGAACTGGCCCAAGGATCAAGACATTTTTTCACAGGAATTCAACAGTGGAGATGATCCCAGCGTGTCCCACTGCAAGGAGCAGCCACCCCGGCGGGGTGGGGGACACATCCCCWCTCCCAGCCTGTCCCAGGAGCTGCCAGCACTGACACATTTCTTTGCAGCGCCTCAAATCAAAGGAATTGCCACGTTTTTCCAGAGGGGAAGCCACTGCAGTGGAAGCAGAGTGAGACGGGGGGATGATTCACAGCTTTCCCCAGGCGCCGCTGTTTTCCCAGCCGGCTCTGCAAGCCATTCATCATCCCCGATCCCTGGGGACGCGCATCCTCTCCGGGGAGCGGCTCCCTTCCCTCCTGTCCTGCCTGCCAAACCCCGGCCCGGCCATGGCAGGGCAAAATCATTCACCCACGGCTCGTTCTCCTCTCCCGGACACCTCGTCCTGCCCAGCTGGGCAGGGACATTGGCTCCAGGTGTATCTCTGGCCGGGGGCTCTGTACAAATCACAAACGGGACAGGACTGCTGGGAACGTGCCTTGAGCTGTTTTATTTTCCAGCATCACTCTCATTCCATGGTTATGACAATGGGAAGATGCCATCAGCTCACATCCCAGGCAGCAGACCAAGAACTTAATGTCACAACTCACTTTATAAGTTGTTTGACCAATCACACAAAGCAAAAGCACATTGACAGTAGTTCTATCCAAGCACTATAAGCACAGGTACCTTTGGTTAAACAATGCTTGCTTATTTAAAATACAATACCTGCTTGTAAGCCTTAAAACACAATGCCCAGAGCTCCACTATTAAGCTTAGAACTTCCTAATATCCTGCTAGATAAACTTTTCTGCAGCTTAGGGAGTGATTCTAGACAAGTGTTAATACACAGACCATTGTTCTATTTGTCCTTGCTTTTCTACATTTTACATAATTTTTTCTGCTGACCAATCTCATGGCTGCTGCTTAGCTCTAATCACAGTTCTGCTGTCTCTGAGGCTGCCTTTTGCAGCGTTCCCAAAACCCTCTGATTTTATGGATTCCCACAGAGGTGCTCCAGGAACTTGTYCCCTTCCTTCAGGAGATAATCAGGAGCAAACCTTCTGCTGGGAAGAGAAGGAAAACTCCTCAGGATCCCCTTTGGGAGCAGCCACATCACACTGTGAGGGAGATGTGACATCACCATGGCTCCCTAATTAATTAATTAATTAATTAATTTAATTCCTGTTTTAGCGGCCATGCTCAAGCCTCACCATCTCCTCACCCAAGCTCACGTTCCCTGGGCTTTCAGTGCTGGCTCTGCAGATGAGCCAAGAGCTGCTGGAAAGGGGAATGGCAGGAAATTCTGATTGGCAGTCAGGATTATCATGGGATCATGGAATGGTTTGAGTCTGGAGAGGCCTCAAAGCCCATTTTGTTCCACCCCTCCCATGGCAGGGACACCTTCCACCGTCCCAGGCTGCTCCAAGCCCCATCCAGCCTGGCCTTGGGCACTGCCAGGGATCCAGGGGCAGCCCCAGCTGCTCTGGGCACCCTGTGCCAGGGAACAATTCCTAATTCCCAATATCCCATCCATCCCTGCCCTCTGGCAGTGGGAAGCCATCCCTCCATCCCTTGCAAGGAATCTCTCTCCATGTTTCTTGCAGCTCCTTCAGGCCCTGGAAGGCCTCAATGAGGTCATCCCAAAGCTTCTCTTGCCCAGATTTAKCAATCCCAATTCTCAATCCCAAGGGAGAAGAGCACTGAGATCCCTTCCTGCAGCACATCTGGCTGTAGCCAGACCTCTCTCTATTACATGAGAGTGGTATTGCAGAATTCTGCTCTTTCCCATATGTTGGGGGGGGCGGAATGAGAGGCAAACAAGCAAAATAAAATCCAATCACACAAAATTCCTCCCTTTCCTAATGTCTCACCAAAGCTTGGAAATGGCGTAGGCAGGAGGTAATTAAAAGCATGAGGTCATGACGCTGTGCAACTCCTTCCCATGYCCTAGGACTAATTAAAGAGGAGTTATTTTTTCATAATTGTTATTTACAGGACAAATTGTGCTTATTCTACAAGCACCACCTTTACATGAAAAGCCAGGAAAAAAAATGCTGCTTTCAACTCTTCTTTCCAACTCTTTTCCTCAACAAATGAGTCTTTTCCAACTCTTTCATGATTTGGCAGGCTGGTCATTGCTTTGCTTCCTTCCCCTGTAGGGTTTTCAACAAAATATCACTGACCAGGAGCAGCAGCATCTCCTGCAAACCCTCTACAGTGTTTCCATCCAGATTTTCCTTTGCCACCCAGCTCCAGCATAACGAAGCTGACATGGTTTTAATTKGTTTGAAACTCCCTATTAGTAAATACAGCCATGTATTTCCAGTTCCATGTAAAATCCAAGCTGGGGCCGTTTTCCCAGCCATGGGTTTGGGTTTGGTTTGATCTGTGTAAATCATTTCCTGTCCTCCCAGCACTCTGTCCTGGTGTTCCCTGAAGAATGACGTTGGTCCAGCATTCCAGGAGAAGTGGAATGTTTGCTCAGTTTCCTTGAGCTTCTTGGTGTGTTTTAGAGGATGTCCAGGAGAATTCTTGCCTTGAAAATCACTGTTGCTTCCTCTCTAATGAACTCTCTTATGATCCTCAAATTTCCATTTCCCAGATTTGCTTTTCCCTCTCCAAAAGGTGATGAAGGTAAGAGCAGGTCTTGGAAGGGAAGCTGTCAGARTGCAACTTATCTAATGGCTGTGGGAAGATTTGTAGATGCCCATGGTTGAAAAAGCACAGCAAAAGCCAAGAAAGAAAAGTCACGAAGTTTTGTCAACAGGCTGCATACTCAGCATGGAAATTGGTGCCCATTTGTCCATATTTTCTGAAAATAAGCAGGACAAAAGAGTAAAAGAAAAGCAGGAAGAGCCCCTGGATCCCTGGAAGTGCCCAAGGACAGGTTGGACAGGGCTTGGAGCACCCTGGGACAGTGGKAGGTGTCCCTGWCATGGCAGGGAGAGAATGGGATGYGATTTAAGGTGCCTTCCAACCCAAACCCTTCTGTGATTCTGGAATTAACTCCTTACTGCCCAGGTTTCTACAAATGTCTCCATGGATCCCGTCACTCAACCTTCAGCTTGGAGATCCTTCAGGAGTTTTCATGGCTTCCACAGGAATGGACATTTACACAGGATGGMTCTGGCAGCTCCCAGGCACCAACCAGAGCAACTCCAGTGTGGAAACCCAGAGCACCAGGAATATTTCTGTGTCTGCTCTGGGGTGCCCTGACCCCCAGGGGAGCACTGACTCTGACCCTCATTCATGGAGAAAGTTTCCCAGACTTCAGGATAGACTGGAACCCACAAAAGTGTGCAATAGATTGTAGAGAGCAGTGTAGGTGTATCACTAGGTGAGAAATTGAGGTTTTGGGATTTTTAGAGTGTTGTGGATGGAAGCAAGATGGAGGGCACAGGGTGTCATCCTGGGTTTCTTCCTCATGCTGCTTCTTCCTCCTTCTTCATGGGTTTGGGTGGCATTTTGTAATTGGGCAGAAAAGTCCCCATTGCAGCTCTTTGGGATCAGATATTGGGTTAAAAGGGAAAATAATCCAGGTGTCAGTTCTTAATTGGATAGTTTAGTCTTAAAAGCCCTTGTACCAAGAGATTGTTGGCCATTTTGTGCCTTCTAATGAAAAGCTGCTGAACTCACAGTAGTGAGGCTGTTTTACTGATAAGAAATAATAAACACGTGATTCCAAACATGAGCTACTGTCTCAAATCTCCAGGGTTTTCCCACATCTTTTTGGGGGACATAAACCCACATCCCCCCTGCAGGGCTGTGCTCTGCCTCTCCTCATCCCACACCAGTGGTGAGATGTGACAGTCCCCACAGAGATGCCCCCACATTGTGACAAAGAGCCCAAAMCCCAACCCTGCAGCGTGCTGGCCACTCCTGGAGCAGCCACAGCATTTCACCCCCATCACTGAGGCAGAAATGCCTCAAACATCCCTCCCTCCTCATGGAGCAAATCCATGCTGGCCGCTGAAGGGAAAGAGAGTGGGATAACAGTGTTGGTGATCCCACAGGCTCCCTCCCTGTCTGAGCAAGGCAATCCTGCCTTTAAATCAGGCTCCAAGCGAGCTCCCCGCCGGATGCTGCAAGGCAYAGCCCCTTAATGAGCCTGACAAGCATTTTTAATGTGGTGATTGCTGGCCCTGGCAGTGGCACAGACACTGAGACTACAAAAGAGTCACTTCAATGCAAGGAGCTGCCACTGAGCCCCACGTCACAAAGCCCCTCTGCCACAGGGACGAGGACACTGCAAATAAACACTCTCTCTCCTTAAAGAACACATTTATAGAGCATCCAGATGTTGGTTTAGCACTTAACGAGTGTGGGAGAAAACAAAGCTTGAAGGGCTGTGGTTGGTTTGGGTTGGGGGTTATTTTCTCTCCTTSATCTCTTTTATTGAGTGTGTACAAACAGAGTGACTAAAAATTGTATAGGAAATCCATGGATTTTTCTTTGTGCCAAATAGGACTGGTCTGAGGGGACTGCTGGGTCCTGTGGGGTGAAGGTGGGGGTGGGAGGATGACCCCCATCCCTGACACTCTGGGACAGTCTTACCCAATTTATTTACAATTTATTTATTTCTTGGTTGCAAGAYGCACAAGGGGGAGGTGGAGAGAACAGCTCTGCAAACCTTGATAATGAGGTGCCAAATGAGATCTGAAAATTGAGTTTTAGAACTTTAACCAGGGTTTTTTAACCAGCACTTCGTGCTCACCTGGCCCTTCAGGGACACCTTTGGGACCGAGGTGTCCCAGAGGGTCAGGGATCATTTGTGAATTGAGAGTCTGGACCCAGCCCTGCASTCCCAGGGCTTCACCAGCAGGCCAAACCAGGACACCCAGGCACGGGAGAGGGCAGGGATAATTCCATGAACCCCAGCACCTCCATCCAGAAGAGCCTGGGAGCATTTTGGAGAAACCCCTTATGATCCCAGGAAACTGCTCGGAGTGAGAGCAGTGTTGGGAAGACAGAACTTGTGTTTTAATGAGATTTATAGAGAGGAGATCTGGCTCCTTAATCTATAATTCCCCCTGGAATAACTCATTTTTTGTTCTKCTCACTTCCTCTGTTCCTGGGGAGGGGGGAACCCTGCTCATCCCACCCAGCTCTGCCARGGGAGAAGCAGGAACAGTTCCAGTTGATTCTGCTCTCCTCTTGYGAGCAGCATCACCCTCCTGGCAATTCCCTGCCTCCCAAACCTCCCTTCCTGCTTTTATGGGATCCTGCAATCGCCCCAAAGRATCTGCAAGGGTGAGCAGAGGTTATTTCTGTGTGGGGAGAAGAGAGAAAACAAACAGTGGATGCATTTGCAAATCCATTTTTGGGCATCCCCAGCCCAAGGAGTCGGCAGGAGCCTGGACATTCCCAACCAGCGGGAAGTCATTAAACTGCTTTTAATTCCCATTGCTGCTGGGATGTTTTGMAGGATTCTTGAAAACACTGGCAACCACAAACTGAGATTAATACAACCCCACTGATATGGGAGCTGCTGCACTCTTCCAGATTGAAGCACAGCCAGAAAACACAGCCCACAGGCACTGGTGTCCTCCAGGGGGGACAGCACTGGGCACTTCCAAAGGAAAAACTGGGATTTGAGGCTGCACTGCTGCCTCTGCCACCTCTTGCCCAAGTTTTGTCTCCGTGGAAAACTGCCCTGCCTAAAACCCACTACATAAAACCTACTTTGCAGATGACAGTGGAAAGCAAGTCAAGTGCTTGGCTAAATTTGGCAATTCTGGGGTAGTTTTGGGGGACAGGATCATCCCAGTCCTTTCCCTGGGGCTCCTGGAATGTTTGCCATCAGTTTCTGGATGAAATACAGACCCTGAACCTAAGCCTCAGTGTCTGGAGGGATTTCAGACCACAGCCAAGATGCCTTTAGATCAGGCAGGAGGCTTGGGATTTTCCAGYTCAGTGTTTGGGGTTCAGCTTTAGACACCAAGATGCATTTCTGAGCTGGTTTTAACTTTTTGCAGCCAGTGATAAATCCCTCAGCTTCCCTGGGGTGGAAGAACCATGGGACACATCAGCTCATCCACACAAAGTTGGATGAAAAAAGAACCTGAAACTCGAACAAGGATTTGAAAATCTTGGTCTGGTTTTGCAAAGCTGCATTTGGGGATAAAATCACAGTTCCCATSTCTTCCCAGGAAACCATCCTATCCTACAGCCCAGGAAATGATGGCTGAGCTTGGCCCATTCCAGCCTGACCTTTGGGATGCTGCCAGGCATTCCCAATCCCTGCAAGGCTGTGCTGGACCGATGGCATTGCGATTTGGGTTTTTCCTCTTCACTCTCTCAAGTTCCTTCCCTCCTAGCCCCAAAAGATCCAGTTAGAAGTCGTGGCTGGGTGTCCAGACACTGGGGAGTGTGTAGAGATGGAGCAGAGGTTGAATTCTTGGCTTTGGGTTGGGATGGGGGTGGCCACCTCGGGTGGAGGTGGATTCACACGAGGCAGAGCTTTGCCTCTCCCTCCACAGGCAGCACCAGCAGCACCCACTGAGCCACAGCTATCCCAAATCCCATCCTCTGGAGCCTCATTCCTCATCTTCCCAGCTGTCCCTGCCATGTCTCTGGGTCTGAGGGCACCACTCCCACCTTACACTGGTCACTCCCAGCTCCTCACCCTGTGCCTCTCTCTACTTCATCCAGAAGCTGTGCACATTAGGAAAGTTTAACCTGTGCCTTTTGCCTTTTTTTGTGTGCAAGATACATTTCCTAGCCTGACTAATTCCTGAATTTTCCAGCTTTCAATTGTGCTGTTAGAATCACAGAACCATGGCACAGTTTGGATTTGAGGGGACCTTAAAYCTCATCCCATTCCACCTCCTTCCACTATCCCAYGCTGCTCCAAGTCCRATCCAGCCTGGCCTTGGATACTTCCAGGGAATGAGGCAGCCACAGCTTCTCTGGGCACCCTTAATTTGCCATCTGACAGMCTGGATCTCCTCCAAATCAGGTTGTTTGCTCTCCTTGAATCCTCATCCTTCAAAGAAACCCAAGGCAGGCTGCTTATTTCAAAGCCTGCCTTAAATATCAGAGGGATTTAAGGAAATCCTTCTTGCAAAACCTTCCTGGAAAACACCCTGCACTTGGGCTTTAAAAAACAATACAGAGTTTATTTCTGGGGACACTCTCCATGCAACATCCCCAACACCAAACTAGCAATAGGCTCCTTTCCCCTCCTTTTTTCCCCCTTTATCTTGTAGGAAGATGATATATCCTCCTGCAAAATCTGCCCTGGAGTCCCAAAATGGATGAGGAGCCATCCTTCCAAATCAATTCATATTAAAAATATGATAAAAAATAAAAACAGAGTTTATTTCTGGGACACTCCCCATGCAACATCCCCAACACCAAATTCAGCAGATATAGCTCCTTTTCCCTTTTTTTTCCCCCCCTTATCTTGTAGGAAGCTATTATATCCTCACTGCAAAATCTGCCCTGGAGTCCAAAATGGGATGGAGAGCCATCACTTCCAAATCAATTCATATTAAAAATATGATAAAAAATAATACAGTTTATTTCTGGGGATACTCCCCATGCAACATCCCAACACAAATTCAGCATATAGGCTCCTTTCCCTCTTTTTTCCCCCTTTATCTTGTAGGAAGATATATATCCTCACTGCAAAATCTGCCCTGGAGTCCAGAGGGGACGAGGAGCCATCCTCCAAATCAATTCATATTAAAAATATGATAAAAAATAATACAGGTTTATTTCGGGGATACTCCCCATGCAACATCCCCAACACCAAATTCAGCAGATTAGCTCCTTTTCCCTTTTTATTTCCCCCCTTATCTTGTAGGAAGCTATTATATCCTCACTGCAAAATCTGCCCTGGAGTCCCAAAATGGGATGAGGAGCCGTCGCTTCCAAATCAATTCATGGTGGTCTCGAGCTCTGTTTTTGTTCTGGCACATTAAACAGAATGAAGACATATGTCTGAATTTAAGACATCCTTTGGCTTCCCTGTACACATGAGCCAGCCGAGAAATCCGAACTATTTCAAAGCGCTACGAAAAAGAATTGTAGACACATCCTTTTGTTTAGGCATCTATTTTTAATTATCCTGCCTTTTAATATTCCTCTCCATTTGAGGATAATCAGGGAAAATAGATCCTGCTGGGCATTGTCATGCTTAATAAAAGTAAGGCTGAACATCTGCAAATTTGGCGACAGCGTGGCGCATCTGATGCACCAGCGGCCGAGCTGCATTCCCGGGTAATTATAACCCCACGTGCAGCTGGAAGGGTGTAATTCCCTGTTTACATCCATTCTAGCACTTCTCCCAAACTCRTCTGGCTTGGGGTGTTAAAAATTTGGGAATGGGGGTGTTGTTTTCCCCCCAGTCCATGGGGGAAAGGTGGAAGGGCAGCAGAACGGAGCGCTGTCTGCCACTCAGTGAGGGTGAGGAACTCGTGCAAGGCAGGGCTGGCGTTCCCAAAATTAGCACCATTGGAATTAAATCAGTGAAAGTGAGAGCAGGCTGCAGGCTTTCCCTCCTCCTATTTATTATTTAATTTTTCTTGGCAGAGCAAACCCCACATCCTGCCGTGGCTGCCGCGCAGGCTTAGCTGTGCTCTGCAAAATTTCCCCGCTGCTCCCAGGGGAAAGGTGGCTTTTTCCCCAGGGAAAACACAGRTTTGCCCCCAGGGGAAAACATGGATGAGTTCCACTTGTCCCTTGGCAGGGTGCAGAGCCAGAGGTGATGTTTTCCCCATCGTCCCAAAGCTGGGCCATGCTGGCCCTATGCAGGGCTGGAGGTTGGGAGTAAATTCTGGGGAATGCCTGATGAGTGTGGGCACACGTGGGAGGAAAACAGGGAATTTCTGTTCACCTCCTGCTCCACTTCCACACCAGGTTCTGTCCCTCCAGGGCTGGGGAAGAGGGAAAGCAAGAGGCAGGGGAAAATGGCCAAGGAAAGGGGGAAATGCACATTAATGTGTTCCCAGGACTGCTAAACATCCAAAGATCAAACCTCAGCAAATCCAAACCTCCCTCTAAGCACACCTTGCTTTTCCACCAGAARTCCCCACTCCAGAGTTTCCCTCAGAGGAAGAATTTAATTTGTGCCTGGTGGGYGGGAGTGGATGGAGGATGTGACACATCTCTGGATGCTGTTTTGGGGAGCAGGGGTGGCCTCCTGCCCTAGATCAGGAAGAGATAGGAAAAGATCATTTTTATGCTGCATCAGAATTCCTTCTCCACAAAGATCTTAACTTTTTTTGGGGACGAAATTCTTTGTGTGCCAAAAAAAAATGTCCCAAGATGTAAGGAGAAAATGCAGGGGGTGAAGGAATAAAAATATTGTGCCCAAGCCAGCAAATGGAGGTTCACTGGTGCAGGTCTCCCAACTGACAGCAAACTGTCAGAAGCTGCTGGATTATTTCRTAGGAGGTTGAYAGTGGAATCTCTYCTAGGAAAGRTKAGCRCTGACATTTTCCAGGCATTCAAAGSATTATTGCAGCCTTTCAGTACCTGAAGGAGGCCTAGAAGAGAGATGGAGAGGGACTTTTTATATGGGAATATAGTGCCAGGATAAGGGGGAATGGCTTCAGACTGACAGAGGGCAGGGTTAGATGGGATATWGGGAAGGAATTGCTCCCTGGCAGGGTGGGGAGGCCCTGGCACAGGGTGCCCAGAGCAGCTGGAAGTGTCCAAGGCCAGGACAGGGCCTTGGAGCAGCCTGGGACAGTGGAAGGTGGCACCCATGGCAGGGGTGGCACTGGATGGSCACTTCCAGTCCAAACCATGCTTTGACTCTGTGATGCTTGAGCTCCTTGGATCACAACCCCCATACCTAAACACCCCCATCTCTTTCAGTGACTTTTAAAGACAACACAACTCTCCCATGAGGTTCACCCTCAGCCTGGGAGCTGCCTCCTCTCCTCTCCCTGAACTTGCAGCTCCCAGAGGCTCCAGGAAGCCGCCCCAGCCAGGAGGGAGCTGCTGAGGCTGCGAGGCTTCATCAGAGCAGCAATCCCTGGAAGCAAGAGCAGCTCCTTCCCTGCTGCCATGTGCTCGGCAGCTGCCTGGCTGTGCTCCTCAAAGGACGCCAGGAGCTGCAGCTCCAGATGCCGGCGCTCCCACAGAGGCCTGGCCGTGGACGCCGCTCCGGCTTGGCCTCGGCTGCTGCGCCAGAAAGGAAAAGGGTAATAAAGGAGCAGCTCCCTCCCCGCGGCTGGGGCTGCAGCCTGGGGGCTCACAGCAGCCCAGAGAGAGGCAGGGAAGGGATGCTGGAGGTGCAAGCACAGTTGTTGCATCTTCCAGCAAGATGGGGCCTTTGGTTGCTCCGAGCTCCTCAGTGCGCGGTGCTGAGGGAAATCTGTGGGGTCACCTCAGCAAGGATGAGGCACACTGGGGATTTGCAGTGGGGATTTTCATCTTCCAGGTGAAAATCTGGTGCTCCAGGCTCCCATCCCACTGGAAACTGCAGCTCCTGTGACCAGGAATGGTCCAAGCTCCCTAACAGGACTTGTTGCTGTCATCCCCATGCTGATGACAGCAGCAAGCCCTGGTAGGGAGCTTGGACCATTCCTGGTCACAGGAGCTGCAGTTTCTCTGATGCCTTGAGAAGGCTGACCTAGAACAGAGTTAAAGAATAAAGCAGGGATTTATTCAAAGGATCTCCTCCATGGATCCACCTTGGGCAGCACAAGAGCCCAGCCAGGGCTGCGCCCAAGGTGAACCAAAATGGGCACAAAATGGACACCCAGTCATGGGGTCTGTCACTTTGATCTATTCTGCTCCATTTGCATATTGGAGTTAATTGCCCCATTACAGCTTTAGGTTATGCAGTCCCATCCTGCTTGTTTTTCTCTCTRCAGCCCACGTTGTTTGTGCTCTTGGGCCTGAGATTTGGATCATTTGTCCTTGGTCCCCAGCTAGAGAAGGAATTGTCTCCCTGCTCTGTGCAGAGAGCTCACCATCCCTTAATGTGAAGCTCAGAKCCACKCACTAAAGCAGCACAGAATSTGAAAAATCTAWAAGCTAAAACCTGAGGCATCATCTCCATGTGGATGCCCTGTGGGTTTGGGGATAAAACAGGCTGGGGTGGGAAGAAGGAAGTCAAGGTTTTAGGTCTATTTTATGCAAACGGTTGCTGTGTCCTATGACCTCCTGTCAGTAACCAACCTTTTGAAACCTGCCCTAAACCTGGTGTGCATTTGTGTGGGAAAAACATTTTAACATTTTCACACAACATTTRGTGTTGGAAAAGGCCCTTGAGATCATTGAGTCCAGCTGCTCACTCATCACCACTGAACCATGTCCCCAGTTCCACACCCACACCCTTTTGGACACTTCCAGGGGTGGTGACACCATGAGCAGCCCATTCCAGTGCTTGACAYTCCTTTTGGTGAGGAAATTTTCCATAATATCTAATCTGAACCTCCTCTGGCACTACTTGAGGCTGTTTCCTTCTCAGTCTGTTCCCTGGGAGAAGAGARTGATCCCTGCCTTACTACAGCTGCTAGCAGGGAGTTGTGCAGAGCCACAAGGGCCCCCCTGAGCCTCCTTTTCTCCAGGCTGAGCCCCTTTCCAGCTCCCTCAGCCACTCCTGGGGCTCCAGCCCCTTCCCCAGCTCCATTACCCATCTCAGGACATATTTCAGCAAATTTTATTCCAGTTCAAAGTGCTTGTGCYCTTCAATTCCCACACAGCATGTTTTCCAGGGTGTTTATACGGCTCTCCATCGCGGTTCTTTGCATCAGAGCTGTACCAGGAACACTTTGGAGGTGGCTCCCAGTCAAGACATGCAAACCCTTCCTCCCCACTGATGTGTCCTAGGGGTTTGAGGTGTTCCAAGGCCAGAGCAGCTGGGCAGAGAGGGCAGCATGACCAGCAAGGCTGCTGTTGCTCCTCCTGCGGAAATTCCAGGTGCAGGATTCCACCCTGGCTGTATTCCCCCGCTGACCAATCACTCCTTAGCTGCAGTACAATCACACAGAAAGCTCCCACCACCTCCAGCAGACCCTAGAAACACCCTGGGGCAGAATCCCAGCTCTGACACATCCTTAAACCTGTCTCTTATACACATCTAGATGTGTATCAGCAGACCCTAGAAACACCCTGGGGCAGAATCCCAGCTCTGACACATCCTTAAACCAAGCCATTATCCACTCTCCATGGTGGTCTGGGGGCAAGGGACACAACCTAAGTGTGCTCCACACGGGAGGGACTGGTCCCCTGGGACAGCTCAGCAGAAGGTTTGATTACTGCTGATCACACCCCAGATACCAGGAAACAGATATGGACTGAGCCCAGGTGTTCCCATCCTTTGCTCTTGGTTGCCTGGGCTTTGGCCTCCTCTGTAGCAACAGTGAGAGATGGGCAGAACCCTTCCTGCTCACACTAATTTGGGATCCAAACCACCAAAAAGCCATGACTTATGGTCCTTTGACTTAAGAGCCTTGTACTGACCAGCAGGGAGCAGCTGGCATATGGAAGGAGGGTGTTCCCAGGACCAATTTCTTTCCCTAAGAGCTGCTTGTGCCATGGTTATCCCATTCCCTGCTTCTGGCCCAAGAGCTTTGTGCAGCATCTCTCCAGGCAAAGCACCTGATCCTGCTCCAGGTGTGACCCCACAGCCACAGCCAGGGCTGTCTTCCACAAAATCTTCCCTGGCACACTGGGAAKAAGCCCAAGGAGCCAGTCCCAAGCCTTCCACAGAGACATATCCCTTGGGAAGAGCGCAAGAGGGATGTGACCATGCTGGATGTGTTTAAAAAAATACTCTGGATAATGTTTAAAAAAAGACTGGACATGGCACTTGGTGCTATAGTCTAGTTAAGGTGTTAGGGCATGGGTTGGACTTGATGATCTTAGAGGTCTCTTCCAACCRCATTATTCTGTGATTCTGTGATTCCATGTTGCAGGGACATTCCTTATATTCCCCATGCATTATTAGAGGCTCCTGGATCATCTCCTGCACCCACCCACACCATTCCAAATTTATTCCTCATTAAACAAATACAATCAGCCCCCACATTCCAGGCTTGCAGCTAATTAAAACCACCATGGGCTTCTTCATCCCAGCTCTTCCTTGGCTCCACTCTCCACAGCCCAAAAGAAATGAAAAGGAGTCGGTTCTGGCACGGGGCTCTTCCTCCTCTGGCTCCGCATTCCTCGGGGTCTCATGGGAATTGCTGGAATTCTCAGATGCTGTTAAACAATCAGAGGGCAGAAATTCCATCCCCATCCCGATTTTCCTGGGATGGCTGTGGTGGCAGGGAGCAGCTTCTGTCCAGCAGGTCTCGAGCAGTGGTTGCTGGATGGTCACAAATTAGAGGCAGCCAGGAAAATAAAAGAAGGGAGCCTGGACCACAAGTGAGAGCGAGATGAGGATGAGCCAAAGAGAAGGATGATCCAAAGGGAAGGGATATGCTGGTTTAGAGGGGCTTCCAAATTGCCCCAAATCCCCTTTTTGGAATCCCCCCTGATAAAGGCAGCGAGCGCCAAGCCCTGGGGAGGTTCAGTGCCCAGGTTTGGAGCTGCACCATCTCATTTCCACATCTTTGTAGCTTCTGTACTCCTCAAACCACCTCGAGGGGTGGTTGTGAATGCCCAGGGGGGTTGAAACCCTTGTGGAGGCCACGTCAGGCTGTGCTGCCCCAGGAGAGGGCAGAGGTGCTCCTTCCCAYCCCAGGTGCACTGGGAGCCACCAGCACCTCCCAGCTTATCTGTGACACCTTTGGGAAGTGTCACATTCACGGGGCTGCTTCTCCCACTCCCAGCCTGTCGCAATCCAGTGCTGTGGGATGGGGATAAAATGGTTGGTGCTGAAGGAAAACAAAAATTATCGGGGTTCAGCTGGAGAAATCTTTGGGTTTCAAGAGATTMTGTGCCTTATGGGTGTTTTCATAAGCAARYAAATGTCSATGTCAGGTCTTTAGTGGTGACTTCTTCAAAATAGTTASTGAGAGATTTCCTCCTCAATATTTATTATTTGGATATTATTTTATTAAAATGTGCAATCAGCAGTGATTCTTTTGGTTCTTACATTTGTCCTCAATGATTGGTGCTGAAGGAAAACAAAAATAATCAGGGTTCAGCTGGAGAAATCTTTGGGCTGCAAGAGATTTTGTGCCTTATGGGTGTTTTCATAAGCAACAAAARGTCGATGTCAGGTCTTTAGTGGTGACTTCTTCAAAATAGTTACTGAGGGATTTCRTCCTCAYTATTTATTATTTGGATATTWTTTMATTGAAAATGTGSAARCAGCAGTGATTCTGTTGGTTCTTACATTTGTCCTCAACACAAGAAAGGTGAAATATGGGTTATGCTGAGTTTTAAAGAATTTCCAAGTRATCTTTTTTCCTTTAATTGAAGGTCTGTTGTTTTAAACCACGTCAGGGAGACAAACCACGAGGTGTTAAGCTCAGAGATTCCAATATTAATCCTGCCCTTAGGGACCAGCATTTTCCTTCYTTGTGAAAATGACATCCCACAACCTCTTAAACAAACAGGGCATTTGTTTAAAAGTGAAAATCTTGGATGCAGTTTTTATCTAGTGACATTTTCAAGGTTTGGTAGTGGTGGATGCAACCACAGAGGTCTTGAAGGGTAGAAGAATTCAAGTGTGTAGGAGAGGGAACAGCATCTATTGGAGAATCTGGGATTTGGATAAATACATTTTGGGAAAATTGCCTCTACTTCTCTTATTTTTCTTTTCCTTCTCTCCTCCCACCCTTTGGAAATAAACTCTGTATTTTATCCCCCAGCACAGCCCCATCCCCGGTGTTTGCCCGAGCAGCAGGTGATTTCTCCCGGCTCCAAATCCGCTTTTTCCTCCTGTTTTTTCCAACCCCCGTTGTTTTCAGGAGCGCCTAGATGAAAGTCCCCATTAAAACCAGTGCCCCCATTAAGGGACGGCCACCTCTTGGTGGCACTTTCATGTGGCAGCTGCCCTGTTTGTCCCGGCAGAGGTTGTTTGTCCTCAGCCTAACTAATCCCGGCCCTGATAAACCCTCGGGATGTGCTGCCCCGGCTTCCTAACAGCTCCCAAATCTCCCAAATTAACACCTGGCCCAGATCAAAGCTCTGGCGTTCCTTTCTTCGTGCCCTCACCTTAGGCACCGAGCCTTAAGCTCGGTTTAATGGTTAAACTACCGCCCTGGGAGGCTCCGTGTGCTGCCCCCGGGCATCTCCCAAAAAACCATCCCGGAGAGGGAATGTTTGCTCGGACAGGATGGAGATGACACGCAGCAATTTGATTTTTTTTTTCTTTCTTTTTTCCCCATCGCCTGAGTTTCTAATAAAAGCAGGAAAATCATCCCAAGGCTTGTGAGTACAAATGRATTCATCATTTTTAAGAATATTTAATATTGAGCTATAATATCAACCKTGATGGAAGGGATATTCCTTGGGATTCCCCAAAAATGKCCTCCAAAGCCACGGAGGTTTGTTTTATAGAACACACCAAGGCAGGTCTGTGTGCAGTGATCATTTACACGATCAAATTAAATAATTTTTAATTAAAATAGCGTTTTAATTTCTCCTTGGATGTGCAGTGGAGCGCACCCTCATAAGCAACAGCACTGTGTCACATACAGCAGCTTCAGATAACACAAAGTGACATCAGAAATCACTCACAGAATGTGGCGTATTATAAATATTCCTAGATATTTGATACATTTATTTCTATTTGTATATGAAATGAGATGATCACAGGATCCCAGGGTGGTTTGGGATGGAAGGGACCTTAAATCCCATCCCATTCCCACCCCTGCCATGGGCAGGGACACCTTCCACTATCCCAGGCTGCTCCAAGCCCCATCCAGCCTGATCTTGGATACTTCCAGGGATATTTGGGGAGTTGGATCTTCGTCGACCACTCAGCCAAGTCCAAGACAAGGGATGTGGAGAGGAATAGATGAAGTCAGAAKATTTTGCCAAGTCCAGGGAAATCAAAGRGTCTTTTCAGGCAGTTTCATCACCRGGAGGGCTCAGGAGGTCTTGAAACCGCTGCTGGGTTTTGCCCTAAAGAAAGCAAAAGAAAAGGTCCTATCTTCCCTCTCCCTCCCTCTCCTTATGCAGCATCCCATGATTAAAGCATCCCTTTAGGATGTGGGAGATGCACGTTGAAGTTCCTCCTTGCCTGGAGGGGTTGGGATCTAATCTCCAATATCAGGAGAACATCCAGGGAAAAAGCAGGAACAAGAGGAGAGGAAGGAGAGATCTCATCCCACCCACCCAGCCTTACATCACCTCTCCTGGAGGTCTGGGGACCATAAAATAAAATATTAAAAAAGTAAAAATAAAAAAATTAAATTAAATTAAATTAAATTAAATTAAATTAAATTAAAAAATTAAAAATAAAATAAAAAATTTAAAATAAAATAAAATAAAATAAAATAAAATAAAATAAAATAAAATAAAATAAAATAAAATAAAATAAAATAAAATACAATAAAATAAAATAAAATAAAATAAAATAAAATAAAATAAAATAAAATAAAATAAAATAAAATAAAATAAAATAAAATAAAATAAAATCTCTCTATTTTAAAATGACAAATGAAAGCAAGTGTCCTTGTAGGTGTTATGGAAGAGAGGCTGGCATCTTCCCTTTTACCCAGAGAGGTAAAACAAAATAATATCCTGGTGAAACCAAATAAATTTCATTATATTTTAATGAATTTTAACAAAACTTTCACTTTAATGAAGGTTTTCCCACGGAAGAGAAGCTGGGGACTTTCCCAGGGCAAGTGAAAGTCTCTGGATGTGGAAAGGAAAATTTTACATTTGTGGTTTAAAGAAATGATTTGGGAAGCAAACATTTGGAGCACAAGGAGCAAACCCTGCCCAGGAAAAACAATGCTGGGTTTGCTTTGGCAGTGGTGGCTTCAAGGTGCCTTTAACCACAAGGAATTCTTCACTCATGGCCTTCTCCTGCTTCCCTCCTTTCAGTAACTCCTSTCCTGGATGTGTGGCAGCAGGAAAAAAATGCAATTAGTGAAGAATAAATTGTTTTAACAGTGTTTTCCTCCTTCCCACAATAATAAGGGGGTTAAGCATTTCCAACATGCCAAATTTTTCCTTCAGCAAGTCCGGTG
Organism: Sporophila hypoxantha; assembly: GCA_002167245.1. Classification (NCBI taxonomy): domain Eukaryota; kingdom Metazoa; phylum Chordata; class Aves; order Passeriformes; family Thraupidae; genus Sporophila; species Sporophila hypoxantha. The sequence continues at coordinate 586,368 of NDFG01000185.1, forward strand.
TGTTTTCTAATTCTGGTTTGTTCCTCCAGCAAATCCGGTGTGTTTTCTAATTCTGATTTGTTCCTCCAGAAAATCCTGTGTGTTTTGTAATTCTGATTTGTTCCTCCAGAAAATCCAGTGGGGTTTCTAATTCTGATTGGTTCCTCCAGCAAGTCTGGTGGAATTTTGGATTCAGGTGTGTTCAAAAGGCTGGATAAGGGATGRAGGAATGACTGCACACTAAGCTGGAGGAGYTGATGCCTTTGTGCTTGGTGGACCRTCCCCTCTGAGGTCCTGGCAGGTCTGCAGTGAGCTTGGGCTTCCTTTGCTGCCATGGATTCAGTGGTGGGCTCTGGAGCCACCAGGACTCTGGAATTTGGAGTGAGGTTCATTGTCTTTAGCTCAAAAACGAGCTGGATGGATCCTTGGAAGTACCTACTGGGGTACTAGGGATTGGYTTTGGTCACCTCATGTYGTTCCTGGAGGTGTGGAACATCTCCAGGTCTTGTTTCTCAGGAGATGTTCCACACCTCCAGGAYCTACATGAGGAACTACTTCCCCTTTGCCTGGAGGTGCAAATGAGGGGTGAAATGAATTCCTGAAGGGTTTTTGGGGATGCTGGAGAGGTCAGGCAGTGCAGGGGGATCCTAGYCCAGGCTTTTGTCTGCAGCCAGCCCCGGCAAAGCAGCAAGTGGAAGAGCAGATGTGAGATCATCCTCCTGCACCTCCTGCCTGCCCTTTTGAAGTGGGAGATTAATGACCAAATCAGATTGTTGACTTTACAGGGGCTGGAGCTGGGCTGATGTCAGAGCAGGGGGACGCTCCTGGAGTCTGCCAAAAGCAGCTAATAAACAAAGATAAATGGAATGTACTTCCAGGTTATTAATGACTTCCCAGCACGGTAATCCCCAGAAACAATAGGGAAATGTTTACCCAGCGGGTTATAGTTTGACTTGGGTTAATGCTGCTCAATTAACCCGTGTGTGCTCCCAGCAGCATCCTGCAGGGACGCATCAAATGGGATGGATTGCCTTGGGAAGGGGGGAAGGACAGCTCAGCAGTGACTGGGCTTCTTCCAGTGTGTGGAGACACTGGGAAAAATTGTTGGGAGCACTCTGGGCATGGTTCCTCTCGGAGATGAAGCCTGTGTTTATCTGGCCTTGTTTGTCCAGGCTGCTCCTTCATCTTCAAAGCCCTTGGCAGCATTATCCCATTAATATCCAAGCAGGAAAGGCCAGCATGGCACTGGGGGGGACATCCACCCCAAATGTGCCAATTCCCCATGCCCAGGACAAGGAAAAGCCCACCCCACTCAGGTGCTGCCTATGGGAAAGGATGCTGGACAGCTGCGGCCTGGAAAGGAGCTTCAGAGGAACATATCTGGCCTTGAGAAACCATTCCCAATGGATAAAGGGGATTCTCCTCCAGGACTTTTGCTGGAAATGGGAGCTGAGTGTCCACATGGTCACCCACACCCCAGAAGTGTTTTCTGCCCACTGCTGGTTTTAAACACAGGATATTTCCCATTTGGAAAGAAAAAAATTGGTTTTTTCACCCATAGCTGCCCAGTGGAAGCGCAGCCAAAGCTTCAACAGAACCACCAAGAAACTGAGGTTTGTTTTTCTATCGCTTTTCTGAACAATTTGAACAATGTAATTTCAGCCTGTGGTTCAGCTGAAAGCAATCCCAGGACACAGAGCAGCTTTTCCACAGGGAATGGCTCTACAGGGAAGAATTTCCTAATTTTTTCTCCTTCTCCTGCTCTCTTTCCAGACCAAAATTGCTGGGAAAGAGCTCACAAACTTGGGTGCCAGGCAGGAGGGATGAGGAGGCTGCAGCAGGGGGGAATGCAAGATGATTTTAAAAGGGAAAGTAGTAAAATTTATGGTAAAATTATTGTAAAATTTAATATTTGGAGTAGCCACACCACCCCAGCATTGCTCCCAGCCTTTCCCATCATCAAGTGCTGCTCTCAAGGAATTCTCCATCTGCTGCCAGCTGGAGGATGCAAAAATCAGCATGAATTCCAACTGCCAGGAGCAGGGAATATGAAATTAAAACCTTGAGAATAATGAGATTTAAGTAGAATAATACAGAATTTCATAATCACAGAATCACAGAGGACTTTATAAATACAGAACCACAGAATGATTTGGACTGGAAGGGACCTTAAAACTCRKATCCCATTCCAACCCCATGCCATGGGCAGATAATCCCAGCGTCCTCTTCTCCCCCTGGCAAGAACACCATGAAGGGCAGTGTCTCATTTTTGGTCTGGGACATCCTGAATGTCATTTTTTGGGGTCAAGTCCCTATATCCCAGCTCCATGGGGAGCTGCTGAGTGGGGCTGTCACTCACACCCCACATCTTCCTGTGTGCTGCTCGTGTCAGGAGGTCACACAGGGAGGGGGGGATTTAGGGCCTCATTTAGGGCCAGATTTAGGGCCTAATTTAGAGGCTGGTTTAGGGCTGATTTAGGGGCCTAATTTAGGGGCCTAATTTAGGGGCTGATTTAGAGGCTGATTTAGATGTTGATTTAGAAGCTTATTTAGGGGCTGATTTAGGGGTTGATTTAGGGGCTGATTTAGGGCTGATTTAGAAGCTGATTTAGGGCCTGATTTAGAGTCTGATTTAGYYMRTGATTTAGAGGCRAATTTAGGGCTGATTTAGATGTTGATTTAGATGTTGATTTAGGGGCTGATTTAGGAGTGATTTAGATGCTGATTTAGAAGCTGATTTAGGGGTTGATTTAGGACCTGATTTAGGGGCTGATTTAGGAGTGATTTAGAGGTTGATTTAAGGCCTGACTTCAGGAATGATTTAGAAGCTGATTTAGGGCCTGATTTAGAGGCTGATTTAGAAGCCGATTTAGGGCCTGATTTAGATGTTAAGTCTTGATTTAGGGCCTGATTTAAGGCCTGATTTAGGGGCTGATTTAGGGCCTGATTTAAGGCCTGATTTAGGGCTAATTTGGATGTTTATTTAGATGTTGATTTAGGGGCTGATTTAGGAGTGATTTAGAGGCTGATTTAGGGGCTGATTTAGAAGCTTATTTAGGGGCAGATTTAGGGGTTGATTTAGGGGCTGATTTAGGGCTGATTTAGAAGCTGATTTAGTGCCTGATTTGGAGTCTGATTTAGGAGTTGATTTAGAGGCTATTTTAGGCTGATTTAGATGTTGATTTAGATGTTGATTTAGGGCCTGATTTAGGGCTGATTTAAGGGCTGATTTAGGGCCTGATTTAGGGCTAATTTAAATTAATTTAGATGTTGATTTAGGGCCTGATTTAGGGCTGATTTAAGGGCTGAAATTTAGGGCCTGATTTAGGCTAATTAAATGTTGATTTAGATGTTGATTTAGGGGCTGATTTAGGGGCGATTTAGATGCTGATTTAGAAGCTGATTTAGGTGTTGATTTAGGGCCCGATTTAGGGCTGGATTTAGGAGTGATTTAGAGGTTGATTTAGAGCCTGACTAAGGGAATGATAAGAGGCTGATTTAGGGCCTGATTTAGAGGCTGATTAGGGCTATTTAGAAGCTAATTTTAGGGCCTGATTTAGAGGCTGATTTAAGTCTTGATTTAGGGCCTGATTTTAGGCCTGATTTAGGGCTGATTTAGGGGCTGATTTAGGGGCTGAATTTAGGGCTAATTTAGACGTTGATTTAGGGGCTGATTTAGGGCTGTTTAGAAGCCAATTTAGGGCCTGATTTAGAGTCTGATTTAGGAGTTGATTTAGAGGCTAATTTAGGCTGATTTAGATGTTGATTTAGATGTTGATTATGGGCCTGATTTAGGGCTGATTTAGGGGCTGATTTAGGGCTAATTTAGATGTTGATTTAGATGTTGATTTAGGGGCTGATTTAGGAGTGAATTAGGGGCTGATTGAGGGGCGATTTAGATGCTGATTTAGAAGCTGATTTAGGGGTTGATTTAGGGCCTGATTTAGGGCTTGATTTAGGAGTGATTTAGAGGTTGATTTAAGGCCTGACTTAGGGAATGATTTAGAAGCTGATTTTAGGGCCCGATTAAGAGGGCTGATTTAAGGCTGATTTAGAAGCCGATTTAGGGTCCTGATTTAGATGTTGATTTAAGTCTTGATTTAGGGCTGATTTAAGGCTGATTTAGGGCTGATTTAGGGCTGATTTAGGGGCTGATCTTAGGGAGCTGATTTAGGGGCTGATTAGGGGCTGATTTAGATGTTGATTTAGAAGCTGATTTAGGGGTTGATTAGGGCCTGATTTAGGGCCTGATTTAGGGCTGGATTTAGAGGTTGATTTAGAGGTTGATTTAAGGCCTGACTTAGAACCTGATTTAGGGCCTGATTTAGAGACTGATTTAGAGGTCCTCAATTTAGGGACTGATTTAGGGCCTGGTTTAGGGGCTGATTTAGGGCTGATTTAGGGGCTGATTTAGGACTTTGATTTTAGGGCCTGATTTAGAGGTTGATTTAGGACATCCATCTCTGGGCTCTCTGGAGCACACAAAGGCTCTCCAAGGAAGCTGAAGCTTCCTGCCATTGCCTTTCCAGGATGAGGAGTTGGGAAGGAGCTGCTGCTCCTGGGAGCTCAAGAATGAGCTGCTGGCTCTGGGGGGGTTTAACCAAAAACAAGGGAAACCAATTTTAAAATAATTTAGAAATCAWTATAGAAGCAATATTTTTTTTWWWWAATCTTCATTTAAAACATTGGATCCATCACCTACACCATCCATTCATTTGTAATTGAAGAGTCACTGCTCTCCAGTGATGCCTCTTCCAGTTGCTCATCAATTGTGGGASAAATGGATCTCAAGAGAAACCCTGTCCATGTTTTTATCCCAGGTTTTCCCTTGGCATTTTTGCTTCTCATCTTGTCCCTTGCATTTTTCCTGCCCATCTTCTCCCTTGCATTTTTCCTGTCCATCTTCACACTGGCATTTTTCCTGCCCATCTTCTCCCTTGCATTTTTTTCTGCCCATTTTCACCTTGGAATTTTTCCTTCCCATCTTCTTCTTTTTTAGCCTCTCTTGGAATATTCACTGCCTGGAGTTGCATGGACTTTTAGAATTAGCAAACTGCCTGAAGTCTCATGGATTTCTAGAATTCAGCAAAAGCAAAATAAACACAACAGTCCCCACGAGTGTTTTATTTGTGAGCARTTTTTGCCTCAAGAGCAGTGCAACATTAACCCAAACAAAACTGTTCCTTTTTCCTTTTTCTTTTACTATTGGGAAAAAGGTTTCTAAACTGATTGGGTAATTTTTCAAAGATTTTGTCTGACTTCGCTTGCACTCATCTCTTCCACAGTGTGAGCTCAGCTACACCTCARATCAGTGTCTGCTGGTGTGACAGTGGCTGTGCTGATTTATGATATTAATCTTTATTTAAAAAAAGGTTAAATTCTTCTTTTGCAGCCTTGTTTGTTTTTTTTTTTTTTAATGCTATCCCTTCTTGGTGGAAAGTGTCCAMGCAGTTTATGGAAGAGAATGTGAAGCTCCCTCCTTTAGATGAACACACAGAGGGAAAGCAGTTCCATTTCTGCCTTGATACCATAATAATTGTAAACCTTTTTTTAAAAAACGTCATTTTAGAAAGCAGAAAGTGTGTTTATTTCATGGCTGGGTTAGCCCCAGCAATGGGTGCAAAAACAATGCTATATTTAGATTTTATGCTGATAAATATAGACCACCAGCATGTGTGTAAATGTTTTATTTTTCCCTTGGGAATGGAGGAATAGGGAGGGGGGGTTGGTGGAAAAACCCTAACAACTTCTCTGGCCCCAAAAATGAAGGAAAAATTCCACTTCAAAGTGCCTGAGTGGCTTGAGAGGGGAATCACAGCACAGTAGTTTCTCTTGCACTGSCTCATCACGGCGCTGGATGCAGTTGAAGGAAAATTTTGCATGAGCAGAGTCTCACCCAGCAAATCAAACTGGCTGAGTGTGAGGGAGCAGCTTTGAAGGGACCACCTACCACAAACATTATTCCAAAAGCCAGAATTCTTACCATGAGCATCCAGGGAGTCAATGATAAACAGATGAGGCAGCCAGCAGAAATTTCACAGAGTTGTAGCTTTAACTTTCTGCATGTGTTGGAGAAATAAGTTCTTTAAAAGAGCAGTGGAGCTGTTTATTATTAACATCATTTTATTCCTACTCACAGCACCCAGCACCATCCTGACCCACTGCATGTTCCCCCTTCCAGCTTCCTTTACTCAAATATAACTTTTATTTTTGCTGGTCACTGCCTAAATTACTGCCAGGAGACTACCTGCGTTATTTTTTCATCTTTTATTCTCRACACAGAAATTTCCAGGTGCTTTTTGCTCTGGGAACAAACAAATTGCAGCAGCTGTGATTGGAATTTGGGCATTAAAAAGTCCTGGATTGGCTTTTCTCCTGGCCTTCCTTAAAGTTGTTCATCATTTACTTACTCCTCCAGTTTTAGAAATTGGTGACAAAATTATAAATGAGATCAGCAGCTCAAGCAGCAGTTGAGTGAGGCTTAAGAGCAGAGCTCAGCTCATCCCCATGATCTGTTTGGGGTCAGATTGAAGCAGGAATCTGGAGCGTGACTTTGGAAATGCCAACAAGCTCCACATCCATCACTTCATCACATCAGGAGCCATGCACAGAGGATATTTATGGMAAGAACAAAAAAAAAKCCTAAACCCAAACATATTTTGCTGSCTGTTYGGTCTCAGAAAAAATCCTGGAATGGTTGGAAAAAAAAAAGGCACCACCTGAAATATGAGGGCAGTGAATGTCTCAGGCCACATTACACAATAAAATATTAATAAATAAAGAAATGGGTATCTTGTGGGGAATGAGGTTTTGGTGGTTGTGGTGGGACATTTAAGCTCTTCTCCATAAATATTGGGAGCTTGGGACRGATCTGAGGGTTTAACATCTCCTTTGGGAATTTAATTTGTATTTCTGACAGCAGATCATAGAATTTTCTCTACCTCAGGCAGCATCCCACCTTCACTGTTCAATATCKGGGAACCTGGACTTTGAGTTGGGAGTTTGATCAAATCCATGGGTTTCATTGTCCAAGGACACTAGGGGTGCCTGTGCCCTTCTCTCCTCCTGTAGAATTTTCTTTTAAAAGCCTTTCCCCACTATCCTTAAAGTGCATGAACAGCACAGATCCATGGGCATGGCTGGATATCCCAAACCCCATCTTGGAATGGCCAACCCTTCCCCACCTCCATGTGTCCCAAACAAAAACGAGCTTGGATGGTGTCTCTTAAGGAAAATTATCTGTGTCAGGTAGGGGTGCAGCATGGGAGAAATTTGGGAGGGGAAAAAGGCAATAAGCCTGAATCCAGAGAATTTCACAGCTGAAACCCCAACCATCATTGCCCAGAGAAGCTGTGGCTGCCTCTGGATCCCTGGGAGTGCCCAAGGCCAGGTTGGACACTGGGGCTTGGAGCAGCCTGGGATGGTGGAAGGTGTCCCTGCCCATGGCAGGGGGTGGAATGCGATGGGCTTGAAGGTCCCTTCCCACCTAAACCACTCCCTGATTCTGGGATTCACTCTGGGAAGCCCAAATCTCCTCCTTACACCTCTAAACTTACATGAGAAAGCACAAGGAGCCAACACAGGATGAGTTGCTCCATGACCCATCCAGTCAGGACTGAAATGTTTTGGGGTGGTGGCCAAGTCTTTCCCCACTGGGATCCCCAGTAATGGGGTTGGGACCCAGATACCTCAAATTCCATGATGGGATTCAGGTTGGATGCCCATCCAGGCTTTAATGAAAGGATCCTGGAGGGGATTCTGTTCATCCATAACCTCTCATTTCCATGCATCCCTAAACATTCCATGTGCACCCTGCAGAACTAGGAACRCACTCCCAGGGAGCTGATCCTGAAAAATGTCAAGCYATTCCCAGGAGCTGCCGGGCACACACGACCCCCAGAAATCCTTCCACAATTCCCAAATAAACAGGGAAAGTTATTCCAAACCAAAACAGGGATCAACCRGAGCCAGCTCCCACCCTGTGTTYTTTGCRTCCTGCTGTGTTTAACTCCAGATGCCAGTTTTCAGTAAATTGGGATTGAGGATGATTGGAGAGGGCTGGATCTTGGCTGGCCAAGCTTGAGTAGGGATTTTCCTGTATCCAGCCACTGTGGGGTTTGTCAGAGGAGTTAAWGCAGCAGGATTTCAGCAGGAGACACCTTTTGGGCTGGAAATTCTGCAGGAGAACAGGATGAGGATCCATGCTGCACCCTGCTGCTGCTGGGAGCTCCAGGAGAATGATGGATGGGCTCGTGCTGGTGCTCAGGATTGGGATGAGGGCTTTCCAGTCCTTCCCTTGGGCATCCAATCCATATTGGATGGAGCAAAAGCTTTGTTTTCCAAGATTTCCTCCCCAAAATATGAATGTTCATCTACATTTCTGGACATCAATCTTGGTCCTGTTGTGTGCAACAAAATAATTTGCTTTTTTCCCCAACTAAGGCTATCAACTTTAATAAGGCTATCAACCTTGCTATAGCCTTGCAAATAAGACTAGATACTTWAAAAAAAATAAAACTATGAAAAAAGCATTGTAGTAAAACCACAAYGAGTAATTTTAGATGATTAGCTTTAAGACATCTACAACATAGTGTAACAAAAAGCTGATAAGCCAAAAAACACTTARAYTGTTTTGTAATTAYGAAATAGTCYGCTTCWGATTGTGATGGTGTGAATTARAACATCTGTATTGTCTCACCCTRCTCATGAGACTGAAAATYGAATAAAATTTTTTAAAACACCTCTCAGTTGCCCCATCTCWAAGTCAGAAAAAAGRAWAATCRTACAATCAGGGATTCATGGAGTCACTAAGGGTGGAAAAGAACTCCAAGATCACCAATCCAAGCTCTGATCAACCACCCCCAGGGCCACGAAATCATGAAGGGCCACATCTACTCATTTATGAAACATTTCCAAGGATAATGAATCCACCTCTTCCCTGGGCAGCCCAGTTCCACTGTTTGACCTCTCTTTCCACGGAGAAATTGTTCCTGAATGTTGGGCAGCGATGCAGGAATGGATTGGTGGAGCAAGAGGGCATTTCTTTCCTGGCATTCCAGGAGGAGGAGACAAACCAACAAGCCCAGACATGCAAGACTGGGCCAGAACAGGATTTCAGACTGGGCAAGAACAGGATTTCCCATGGGAGGCTCCCGAGGTGTCGGCCCTGCTGCTTGATGATGCCGCAGTCTCACCTTTTGGGACTCAAAGCATTCCTTGGCTGCTCATCAAGGTGGGTTTAATGCAATCATCATTTCACTCCTATGCTTGAATTCAGTTGAAGGGCAGGAGAAACCCTATTTCCAAAAAAAGAAAAAGAAGAAGAAGAAGAAGAAGAAGAAGAAGAAGAAGAAGAAGAAGAAGAAGAAGAAGAAGAAGAAGAAGAAGAAGAAGAAGAAGAAGAAGAAGAAAAAGAAAAGAAAAGGCAGCAAAACACAACTTTTAATTTTGGTGGCAGGATTTTTTAAAAGTAATTGTGATGGAGCACCTGATYCAGTAAATGAGAGAGCAGGCCTAGGAGTGAAAAAATACACACCCAATGTTATTACAAATGGGGGTTWATTGGGAATAAATATATTATATTAGTAAATAAAGTTGGGGCTGTTCGGCCTGGAGAAGAAAAGGTTGTAAGGAGACCTCACAGCTCCTTCCAGGGTCTGAAGGGGTGACAGGGAAGATGGAGAGGGACAAATCATCGGGAACAAGGAGTGACAGGACAATGGGGAATGGATTCAGACTGACAGGGAGAAAAATTTAGGTTGGATATTGGGAAGGAATTGTTCCCTGGCAGGGTGGGCAGGCCCTGGCACAGGGTGCCCAGAGCAGCTGGGGCTGCCCCTGGAAGTGTCCAAGGCCAGGCTGGACAGGGCTTGGAGCAGCCTGGGACAGTGGAGCAATCCAGGACAGGGGGTTGGAATGAGCTTTAAGTCCCCTTCCAACTCAAAACATTCCATGATTTTATGAATCACACTCTGCCTTGAATCCTTGGCCATCTTCCTCCTCCTCACCCAGAGCTGCCAGGGGTGTGACCTGTGCTTCTCAGGAGGATTCTCTGTCCTCTTCTTCCCACCACTACTCAGTTTGGGAGCAGTCCTTGACAAAATTCATGCCCAATTCCAAACCCTTCCCTTTCCTCTCCACCAGCCACAGGGCAAAGTTTCACTTTTGMTGTTCAAATATTGCCAAAACCCCGTGGCTGTCACTGTGGGAGAGCCTGGGGCGAGTGGACACGGCTGGCAAGGAGGCAGATAATTACAGGAGCCAATTCCACTGAAAAATTCAGGATTGAAACCAGCCAGGCCACGGTGGTTTCTGGGACACTCCTGGAGGGAAATGAGGAAGGGCTGGCTGCAGGGACATGGCTTTGGGAAGAAGGGCTGGATTCCATTTCAGCCTCAGCACGCCAAACGTGCTGCAGTTTGTGTGGTCTCTTCCTTAGTGCAAAGGTGGAAAAGCTTTCCTAGACAACTCCTGAGGTGAAGAAATTGGGAAAAAACACCTGCAACAATGGGAAACAATTGGGAAAACCACCTTCCAACAATGCATGGATTGTACTGGAATGCACTTGCTACTTTCACTTAAAAATATTGAGGTGTTTCTTTTCCCCCCTAAATTGCCATGTTCTCCTCCAATTAAGCCACAGTCACACGTACAAGACCAAGCCTGGTGATCATGCAGYTGTTTCCTGGGGGTCTTGAGCTGGGAGGGAAAATGTGGCTTGGAAATAAGGGCAGGATTCCCACACTCCCATATCCTGGGGAGAAAAAAAAAAAAGCAGTGGATGCAGACAGAGGAAAAGGCTCTTGGGAACTCACTKCCAGGGAGCTGATCCTGAAAAATATCAAGCAATTCTCAGGAGCTGCCAGYCACACACAACTCCCAGAATTCCTTCTAGAATTCCCAAATAAACAGGGAAKYTTATTSCAAACCCYAACAGGGATCAACCCYAGCCAGSTCCRACCCTGTGTTATTTGCTTCCTGCTATGTTTCACTCCAGATCCCAGATCTTCTTCTTCTTCCAGACCTTCTTGCTACACAGCTCTGTAAATTGTTGTCCTTGAAATCCAGCTTTCTATCCCAGCAAAGCCTTGGCAAAGCTTTGGCTGCTCAGTGCCCGAGGAGAGCTGGGTTGGGAGCTTGGAATGGCGAGTGGGCAGCGGCTGGGGGTRGGTGTTCTCCCAAAAACTGAGCCCCTGTTCCCACCCTCCTCCTGCCCCACAGCCAGCTTCAGGGAATGGGAGATCYCTCCATGATGGTGAGGAGGCCACTGTGTGCTGCTGCTTCAGGCTGAGGCAGCAGGAACAGTAAAARGCAGGGAAAAATTAAGGGAATGATGATGGGAAAGGCTTGCTGGGAGCTGGAAGGAAAACAGAGTTTGGACTGGAGCAGAGGGTGGAAATCAAGGAGTCCTTGGGATGCCTCTGACTGCTGCTCCTGCAGTTCTGCACCATGAGCTCAATCAGGAACCAAATCCAACCCAAAAAACCTCGTGGGGCCACCAAACTGGGGTTGAGAACGTGGAGCTGAACCCACCTGGGAAAGCCCCGAGGTGAGGCCTCAGCCCTGAGCTGAAGGCAAATGTCYCACAAACACACGAGTTCCTCGACATGCAACACCCAGGCCTCTTTTTTTGGTCAAAAAATACCCCATTTGAGTGCCTGTTTTGCCAGACCTCGAATCCTTTCAGCACACCAGGGCTGGTTCCTCGTTGGGGGATAACCACAAGCCAATTAGAAGTTAAATTGTTGAGCACTCTGCATCTAATTGAAGTCTCTCCCTTCTGCCCACTATTTTTAGTGCTTGGCCCGAGCTGCAGCTCCACGTAGGGTATAATCATGTTTATTTAAGAGCCATGTGTACCTCAGTGAGAAAAATAAAATACAGCAGGCAGAGCTGTTTTTTTTACCAAATATACATGGGTGGGTGGTAGAGGTCAGGTCTAGACTGCTCTGTGTCTCTTGCTGTCCCRCTCTCCCATCAGGACACATCCTTTTCACCCCAAAACCATGCCTGAAATATGTTCATGCATTTCCCCTGCTCTTTTATTGTCATTTATTGTKATTTTCTTCACCCTCTGCTACCTACAGAGCAGTGACAAGAGATTCTGGTTGTGCTGGAGCAAATAAAGGGGTAACAGAAAATTTAAAAAAAACTGAAAAAGGTGCTGTGAGTCAGCCCTGAGCAGCCTCCCCTCTTCCCAGGGCAGTTTGGGGGTGGGAAAGGGGGGTGGGAATGATCCAAGGAATCTAAGAAATTATTCCAAAGTCATCAGGTTGGAGTTTCTGGGAGGCTCCCAGCAAGGGAAAGGAGAGAAAATGGTTATTGGTCACGAGTTTTCAATGTCAGGGCTCAAAAGGCAACCTCTGAATCCTGAAAGTGAAGAAAATTTTGTATTTTGTGCTTGATGGGCCAAGAAGGCAGGAAGGCAAAAAAAAAGGAACAAAATTCCATTAAAAACAGAAGAAAAGGACTTTTCCAACAGCTTTTCAAGTGGTCACTTGGTTTGTTCAGCCTGGAGAAGAGGAGGCTGAGGGGAGACCTCTCTGGGGTCTTCAACATCCTCCGGTGGGCAGCTCCAAACTCTGCTCTCTGGGACAGGGACAGACCCAGGGAAGGGCTGGAGCTGTGCCAGGGGAGGTTTAGGTTGGATTTCAGGGCAAGGTTCTTCCCCAGAGGGTGCTGGGCACTGCCCAGGCTSCCCAGGGAATGGGCACAGCCCTGAGGCTGCCAGAGCTCCAGGAGAGCTTGGACACTGCTCCAGGGTGGGATTGCTGGGGGCTCTGTGGACTGGATGATCCCTGTGGGTCCCTTCCATGGTTTTATGGCCATGCAAGGGTCAGAGAGGTGTTTGGGGCAGAGCAGGGYATGTCACAATCCCGGGGATGCGTGCTGGGATCGGGAGAGGAGCAGATTCCAAACGTGAGGCTCAGCCTGAAGGGTGAGGGAGGGAGAGCCCAAYGGCTCAGAGGTTGCAACAGAAGCTCTGGCTCTGACTAAACCCCACCCCAGCCATCCCAGTAAAGATAAGGAGGGAGATAAGGGGGCCAACTTGTGCCTTAAAAAGCTCTGTCTGTACCACCACTGCTCCCAGTGACCTCATCATCTCCTTTCCCTCAAACACCCCAAGGAAATAAACAAAAACAAAGGCCCAGCAGGATCCCCTGCTCTCCTTGTTCTTGGCAAAATCTGATTTTTCTTACTCARCTCTGTTTTATCTCAGCCTGGGGAACAGCTCATGTGCACACCAAGTCACATTGGGAAGAAAATAGTGAGGTTTTTACTTCTCTTCAGGAATTTTGCTTATATTCCAGTTTCTCACCCCAGAAGGGATTTAAGCTTGTGTCAGAGAGAAGCCATAAATTTTATTTTAAAAATTCCCACACTGTGGGAATAAAAAATTCAATTTTTTTTTTTTAATTTAAAAATTCCCACTATTTCAGCAGCCCTGCAAAACATAAAGTCAGTACTAAACCAAACCCAGAGCCCTTCCTGAAATACAGACCTGGGAAGATCCACCTCAGAACTTGCCCTGAGTMGAGAAACACATGGTCCTTATCTTGTTACACAGGATTAGATGTGAAGTGCCCAGTGTTGATTTCAAAGTYATTAAAACTGTAGTGACAAGGAGGAAATTAAAACTGAAATACGTGCAAAAATGATGGTCTGAGGCCCAACAGGATTTAAGGGATAAACTAAAAAATTGAGGTTGAGTTACTCCTGGAAAATACATTTATCTTATCAAAGCCAGTGTGAGCTGCAGTCTTCTTCATTTTGYTGACAGTGCAGGTTCTGAAGTAGGCTGGAAAAGGTGCTCAGGTCTAAGGCTTCGTGGCAACACTGAAAACCTTGAAAACTTTGAGCTTTGAAAGGTATTTATATATAAAATAATTTAATTTAATTTAATTTAATTTAATTACACCCACAACTTAAGAGAGAGGCAGATCTAAGGAAGGACTGAGATGTCCAGGTAAGGAAGACCTGGTTTTCTCAGCCATTTCTGACCCAAGAAGCTGAAATTCACCATCAGGAGCACGATCCCATCTCCAGGGGGTCCCAGAACCCTCCTGGGAGCTGGGGGATGCAGCAGGGCACCTCACCACCCCAGGCCCTGTGAGCAGCACTCTGTGCTCCATCAGGGCAGAACTTGGCCTTTTCCCAAGGCCAGCAAGTTCAGCAGTGCAGAGACGTGCTCTGCAGGCAGCAAAAATGGGAAAATAATCCCAGCCAGGACCTGGGGTTGCTCAACAGCACAAAATCCAGCGCCAGGCAGCTCCAGAGTTTGGGGTGGTCACCCCTCCTTGGCTGCCTCTTGGGTCACCAACAGTGACCCCAGGGTAGCAGCCAGCTGTATATTCCACATGGAAATCAGCTTTTAAGGAGCAGGGAAACCTGGGAGAAGGGAGAGGGAACTGGTGTTCTTCAGTGCAGCTCAGCACTCTTGGGGCATTTTAAAATAAAAATAAATACTCATAAACCCAACAGGATATAAACAAATCCATGGAGGGGGCAGTAGGATAACAGGAACCCTACCAGAATTCCTTCCCTGGATCCCTGGAGGTGCCCAAGGCCAGGCTGGATGGGTTTGGAGCAGCCTGGGACAGTGGAAGGTGTCCCTGCCCATGGCAGGGGTGACACTGGATGAGATTTAAGGTCCCTTCCAACCCAAACCTTTCCATGATGGTTCCTTGCTCCCTGTTGTCAAAAACCTCCCCAAAAACTGAACCCAGAACAACCTTGATGGGTTTTTAGAGGGTTCCAAACAGGTCAGCTGGGAGCCTCTTTGCCCAGTACAATGCCTTGGCCAACAATTAAATATTTTTTTTTTAAGAACACAATCTCTAAACCAAAATTATTATAAGAGAAAAATTTAAATGCATGGGACGTTAATTAAAAGAAGGGATTTCCCTCCCTGTTGATCACTCTGGCTGATTTTCAGCAAACCAGGGAATTGCTGAATGGGTTTTTCCAGGAGCCCATCCCACCTCTCCATGCCAYTGTCTCCTCTCATTGTGGTGTGACCCCTGCAGCCCCTGCCAGCTTTCAGTGACYTGGAGCTGGTGCTGTCCCCAGCTCCTGAGCTCCTGGGACAGCAGGAAATCCTTCAGCAGGGGTTAAAACACAGCAATAATTTGGGTGCAAAGCTTCCCTTTGGCATTGCTGCTGCTTCCTGGTGGCTCTGACAGGCCAGCTCCTGCCAGCGGGCACTGCCAGCCTTCTGATGGAATGAACATTGGCTTGGGCAAAGGATCCAGCTCTGGAATGGCATTACCTGGGAGGAGAGGAGATCACTGGCACGGGGACAGGTTTCATAGTGTCCCAAGTCCCCATCTGCCATGCCAAGGAGCKYGGAGATAACACAAYYGGACAAAACACTTCAATATTGCCCATAATAGTGCCTGGCCTTGGCAGGGGAACTCCATCTTGCATGAATYAACCTCCTCTAAAATCCCCTCTGGGGCAAGGCTGGGGCTGAGCAGGAGCACTGAGGGAATGAAATGTTGGTCCCACCAAGCCTGGGGACAGAGAGGTTGGGCTCAGCCAGCATCATTAAAATCAGGTTGGAAAAGACTTTGAGGATCATGGAGTCCCAGCTGWGCCRYYTSCCCACCTTGTCCCCAGCCCAGAGCKCTGYGTGCCACCTCCAGCCCTTCCTGGGACACCTGCAGGGKTGGGCACTGCACCACATCCCCTCCAGGGACTSACCACCCTTTCCAGGYAGGAATTCTTCCTGCACAAAAGCTGGGAACATCCCAAAAACCCTGACAGGTCAAAAAGCTGCTTCCTGCAGCAAGGATCTGTGGTTTAAGCTGAAAACTCCAAGCCCATGYTCTCCCTGTGGATGGGGTGGAACAAAGCCCTGGCAGGAACAGCTCCAGGCTCTTCCCCCAGCTCCTCCCCGAGGGTTGTGTTGTGCACAGAGCAGGGCTCCAAATAGGGGCAGGAGCAGGGCTGGCACTGCCGTGGCCATCACTCATCCCTGCCAGGCTCCTGCATTCCTGGCACGGTCATTTATGGGCAGGCAGAGCTGCTGGCACGGCCCCAAKCCTGCTCTGGGAGAGGGCTGGGATGGCCCAGCCAAACAGAGAGGGAAGGAGGGTCAGCCTCGGGGGGCACGGGCAGCTTGGGGACATCCCACACCTGCAGGGACCTGCTCACACACCTGGGGGTGCCCCACACCTGCAGGGACCTGCTCACACACCTGGGGGTGCCCCAAAACACCAGGGACACCCTCACACACATAGGGTGTGAGGATGGGGTGCCCCACACCTGCACGGACCTGCTCACACACCTGGGGGTGCCCCAAAACACCAGGGACATCCTCAAAAACACCTGGGGACACCCCAAACCACCAGGGACCCCTCCGTAGCATTTGGGGTTGCTCCCAGAAACATCAGGACATCCTCACACACCTGGGAGACGCCCCAAAGAAACAGGGACCTGCTCACATGTCTTGGGTGCCCAAAACACTCAGGGAATCCTCACAAACACCTGGGAGACGCCCCAAAGAAACAGGGACGTGCTCACATGCTCTGGGGTGCCCAACACCTGCACGGACACTGCTCACACACCTGGGGTGCCCCACACCTGCAGGGAGAGCCTCACACAGCTTGGGGTCACCCCAAACACAGGGACCTCCTTACACATTTGGGGCCACCCCAAAGAAACAGAGAACAAACCTTGGGGTGCCCTAAACCAGCAAGAACCTGCTCACCACACCTTGGAGTGCCCCAAACCTGCAGAGACAGCCTCACACACCTTGGGGTGCCCCAAAACATCAGGAACATCCTCACACAGCTTGGGGCTACCCCAAACCACCAAGGACCTCCTCACACACCTGAGCGGCAATTCTCACACATCTTGGGTGCCCTTAAAACATCAGGGGACATTCCTCACACATCTGTGGGGCCACCCAAAGAAACAGAGACCTGCTCACACACCTTTGGGGGACACCCCAAACCACCAGGGAATCCTCATATAGCTTGGGGTGCCCCAAAACATCAGGGGATATCCTACACACACGCTGGGGGACACCCCAACCACCAGGACAGCCTCACACACTGGGGCCCCCAAAGCAACAATGGACTGCTCACACACACCTTGAGGTGCCCAAAGAAACCTGCATGCGGGACCTGGTCACACCGGCTTGAGATTGCTCCAAACCCTCAGGGATAATCCTTTCCCATAGAGTATGGGGTGTTCCGAAAGCTGCCAGGAGACATCTGGTTTCTGCCACAGCTTGGGGGGCTCCAAATCACCAGGGACATCCTCACACACACCCTGTGGGACAACTCAAAACACCAGGGATATCCTTACACAGCTTGGGGTGCCCAAACCGTGCAGAGACTCTTCACACAGCTTGGGGCCAAGCCCAAACCACCAGGGAACAGCCTCACATAGCTTGGGGTGCCCCCAAAACATCAGGGACCACATCCTCACACACACCTGGGGGACACCCCAAACCACCAGGCTTCCTACACAGCTTGGGGCCGCCCCAAATCAGCAAAACATTCTCTTCACATATCTTGGATGTTGTTGTCCCAAAACCTTGCAGAGACTAGGCCTCACACATCTTGGGTCACCCCACAGGAACACAAGTGGACCTCTTATCTTACACAACCTTAACAGGGACGGCCTCACACACCTTGGGGTGCCCTAAACCTGCAGGGAGATTCTCACAGACCTTGGGGCCACCCCAAACCTCCAGCAGAGACCTCCCCATACATCTTGGGGTGTCCCAAACCTGCAGAGAGCTCCCCATACATCTTGGGGTGTCCCAAACCTGCAGAGAGCTCCCCACACACCTTGGGGTGTCCCAAACCTGCAGAGAGCTCCCCACACACCTTGGGGTGCCCCAAACCTGCAGAGAGCTCCCCACACACCTTGGGGTGCCCCAAACCTGCAGAGAGCTCCCCACACACCTTGGGGTGCCCCAAACCTGCAGAGAGCTCCTCACACACCTTGGGGTGCCCCAAACCTGCAGAGAGCTCCTCACACACCTTGGGGTGCCCCAAACCTGCAGAGAGCTCCCCACACACCTTGGGGTGCCCCAAACCTGCAGAGAGCTCCCCACACACCTTGGGGTGCCCCAAACCTGCAGAGAGCTCCTCACACACCTTGGGGTGCCCCAAACCTGCAGAGAGCTCCTCGCACACTTTAGGGGCATCCCAAAACTGCTCACACACCTTGGGGCCACCCCAAACTTTGAAACCATCCCCATTCAATGGAGAGARYRTAAAATAAATTAAATAAAAATCGTTYTHGVTTGGATTTGTTGTTCTTTGTGTGAATCTAGGTGTTCAGAAATAGAAGGGTGAGGTCTGAGACTTCCAGGATTGTCCAATTTCTCCCCAAATTAGGAAGTTGGCATTTTCAAGGAGCAACTGCACTGGTGATGAAGCTACAAAACTCTCCCATAAATTAATGGAAAACAGAATTAAAGGAAGATCAATGCTGTATAGAAATACTTTCATTTGTGGCTCTCAGGATTAATGAAAAAATAAAATAGAGAAAGGGAAACAATCACGGAATATGTCCTTCAACATTTTGCCCTTCTGTTCATGCCATAAAAATCCATACCTAGGGATGGAAAAAACCTTAAAAACCATCTAATTCTTTACTGATTGATGGTGGCATTGGTGTATTTTAAACCCAGCTCCATAAGCCCCAGAAATATTGAGCCAGGAACAATAAAATCAAATATTTCAATTTTTAAAATTTTAATCAAATATTTTGATGAAAATATTTTAATCAAATATTTGATATCAATTATTGATATCAAATATCAAAGACAAGAACCTGCCCTGCTACAGGAAGATGGGCCTGGGAGATCACCTCATCTCAACCACTGCTATGGGCTTCCCAGCAGAAAAATCCCCTTTTATCCTCTCAAAATCAGCATCTTTGACCAATGACGTGTTTCAGAGAAGGGTTTAGTTTAAAATTATATATAAATAATGTGTATAAATAAATAAAATATATAGAAATAGTATTAAAAATATAGATAAAATAATAAAATTATAGATAAATAAATATCAATCAACACTTCCCTGTGGATCTGACAGTAGCCCTACAACAAGGCCTTAAGGAACCAGTATCCAAGAGAAACTCAATTAATAATTAAACAAACCCTCCCCCAGCTCCAGACACTTCCAGAATGATCTTTCCCAGTGCTCAAAACCAGCATCTAGAGATTTCCTAGCCAGTAATCCCCCCCCAAATTTCTGCCTTCCATGAATTCCCCTTGTCCCCAGGTGACTCCAGCCAGGAGATTTATTTGTGGCCCCCAGCTGCCCAGCCTGGGTTTGTTCTGASCTGGGCACTCCAGCTCCTCCTTGCATTGGGAAGGACAAAAATAACCCTCTGGCATGTCCTGAGCATTGTTTACAGCCTCCCAGACCTCTCCTGCCCTCCCTTTGGCAGCTGCCACATTTTCCTGGGAACACGCTCCCACCTCCTCATCCCGTGTTTTCCACTGTTCTGTGCTGCTGGAGTTGCAATGTCTTCTGAGTTGCAATATTTTCTGAGTTGCCTGGCTGGATTTTGATTGGATTGGATGCTCRTAGAGGTTTTTCCAGCCTTAACGACTCCGTGGTTATTTTTTTTTCCCCCCAGATTTATCTATCCCGATTCTGTGTCACTTATGGATTTAATGTTAAAAAGGATTTAATGTTAAAAAGCAAAATAGAAGGTGATTAAAGCTACAAAGCCCAAATGTCACCCCTGTAAGAGGCATCAATTCCCTCCTTCCACCACAGCAACAACACTTTGTTCCCAATTATGGAAAAAATTGAATGGAATACTTTTGAGGTTTGCAGCTTCACCCCTTTCCTTGTTCCATCCTCAAACACCCTCCTGCGACTGGCACAGCGCGCTTCCTCATGAAAACCCACACAGGGCTCCTTGCCCCCCCACACGTATCCATTCCAATCTCCATCATCCATCCCTCCATCATCATCACCATCTTTCCATCCTCCTCCATTATCCCTCCATCCATCTATCCATCCATCCATCCATCCATCCATCCATCATTCCATCTATCTCCATCCATCATCATCATCCATCCATCCATCCATCCATCCATCATATCATTCCAATCCATCATCCCATCCATTATCCCTCCATCCATCCATCCATCCATCCACCACCATCCATAATTCCAATCCATCCGATCCTCCATCCATCCAATCCATCATCTCCATCATCCATCCATCCATCATCCTCCATCTCATCCATCCCATCTATCCCTCCATCCACCACTCATCTCCTATCCATCCTACCCTCCATCCACCCGTCCATCATCCACCATCCATCCATCCATCCATCCATCCATCCATATATCTCCAATCCATCCATCCATCGACCAACCTTCCATCCTCCATCCACTCCATCCATCCATCCTCCATCCATCCTCCATCCATCCATCACATCCATTCCACCATTCCACCATCCATCATCCATCCATCCATCCATCCACCACACCCATCCAGCCTCATCCATCCATCTCCATCATCATCCACTCCTCCACACCCCATCCATCCATCCATCCATCCATCCATCCATCTCCATCCATCCATCTCCATCCATCCATCCATCATCCATTCCCCTCATCAACATCTCATCTCATCCATTCATCCACCATCTCAGTCTACATTCATCATCATCCATTCCATCCACCGATCCTATCACTCTCATCCATCCATCAACCTCACATCCATCCACCACCCATTCCATATCCATCCTCCATCCATCATCCATCCATTCCATCCTCCATCCATCCATCACATCCTCATCCATCCATCCATCCAATCCAATCCATCATCCATCATCCATCCATCCTCCCCCCACAGCCGCTTCCCTTCCTCACCCCACACCTGGAATTTGGGGAAATGCCCTCCCGGAGCTCAAGCTCCCTGGCAGCCCAGAGCCGCCTTTCACAGCCGTGCCCATTTAAATGCTGATGATCCCATTCTCCAAAAATCACCTGCTAATGGGTCCCCTCCTCCGCCGGGCTGGATTAGAGCTCTGCCACAAGTGCCCTCCTAAATATCCCGGTTATCACTCACCCCCTCTTAAGGTGTTAATAGGGACAACAAGTCCCGTCACTGGGTGGGAGAAACAAGCCCGCTTGAGAGAAGGGGAAGAAAAAGAAAGGAAAAAAAGGAAAAGAGAATAAACATTCCCTTCGGATTAGCGGGGATGCGTTTTGAAGGAGGCGCAGGGCATGGGGATCCCACCACTGACCAACCTGGATGCATCGGCTCCCCTCCGAGCGAGATCAAGGTTTGCCCGCAAGTGAAAGGCTCGGACCAAAGAGGCAGCTCCAGCAGGTGGGGGAACTCCCCCTCCCAAAAAAAAAAAAAAAAAAAGGCGCCCCAAATAAAGGGGAAAACAAACCCCAAAGGCACCCCAAAGCTTCGCGTGTTGCCTTACAGCCACAAAGGTTTCCACCTGCTGCCTGTGTTTCATCTCCCCGAGCCGAGAGGGGCAGGATTCTGCTCTGTGTCAGGAGAGGKGGGGATAAAACAGAAGGGATTTTTCCCTTTTAATGCCTGCGGGGAGATTTAAGGGGTTTTGTAACCTTTTCTTGTGCCGTGTGAGGTTTRATTCCTCACACGAGCGATTTTAGGGGCGTMTGGTTTTAAATGTCGTGTGAAGATCAGTGGGAGAGAGCAGGYTGTGAGCATCGGCTCTAAACAATTATTAAAAAATAAAAAGGGAGTTTCTGTGCAASAGCTTGGTGTGGAAGTGGTTCCTGAAAGAACTTAGGAAGAAAATGAGAAGGCAATGGCATTTGCTTCCCTGAAATCTCCCCAAATGACAGCAATCATTGTCCCAGCCTCCCTCCTTGGAAGTTTAATTCCTTTGTGCCAGACTGTCCCCGAGTGCAGCAGAGAGGGCATTCCTGATGATCCACCTCCACGGAATCTGCATCCACAGTGCAGGAAAATCAGTTCAGGAAAACCATGGAGAGATCCAATTTTCCCTTCAAACCATCCATGTTTATGRAGCCACTGGAATCCTGGGATGCTTTAGGATTTTTAGCTGAGAGGTGCAGAGGAAGAGTCCAGAAAGGGCTGAAAGACCCCAGAGCTGCTTCRAGCACCTAAAAGTGCTCCAGGAAAGCTGGAGAGGGATTTTGGAGTGATAGGATSAGTGGGAATGGCTTCAAACTGACGGCTGGCAGGGCTGGATGGGATTTTGGGAAGGAATTGTTCCCTTCCACAGGGTGCCCAGAGCAGCTGTGGCTGCCCCTGGATCCCTGGCAGTGCCCAAGGCCAGCTTGGAGCACCCTGGGATGATGGAAGGTGTCCCTTCCCAGCAGAAGCCATTGTAATGTTGCCTTGCCTTGGCTGAGGAAAAATCACCTTGCATGAATAAACCTCCTCTAAAATCCCCACAAATGCTCTGGGACAAGGCTGGGGTTGAGCAGGAGCATTGAGGGAATGAAAGTGTTGMTCCCACCAAGCCTGGGGACAGAGAGGTTGGGCTCAGCCAGCATCATTAAGCTGCTTTACAGATTTCTATGATTATAAATATTAATATTGAACTTCACAGAGCTTTGTTGAAGCTCTTCCASCCCTCAAAGCAGGAGCAGGGAGTACACCAGAGGTGCCAAAGCTCTCCATCCACCAAAACCTGCTGCTTTTATTGACTCTCCTCTTGCTTGGGAAAAAAGGGGGCTTTCCCATCTTTTTGGTGGGAAAAAAATTCAATGGGACTGGTGGGGAAGGGCATCCTGAGATGCCTTTCCCAGCTGGGGTCACTGCTTTGRGTGGCAGGAGCTGAGGGCTGGGGTTTCTCCCTGCCTTCCCTCCTTGGATCAGAGCAGGAGACCCAGACAGGACCCACCAACCAGGCCAGACTCAGAGGCTCCACACATTCCATTTTTTCCCAAGTTTTGTATTTTCTACTTCCCACAGGCCTTTTTTTATTTGTTGTTGTTGTTGTTGGGTTGGGTTGGTTTGGGGCTGGCAAGGAATTCGTTCAGGCATTTCTGATAAGGAGAATCTGTCACCGTGGGCAAGGAGCCAGGAGGGACCTTGGMGATGTCACCTGCCCATTCCCCAGGGAATGGCACTGCCACCCTGGGAAAGGGAGACACAGCAGCCCTTGCTTCTGCCTCCCTGTGCCCACATCTCCAGGGCTCAGGGAAAMGTTCATCCCCATTCCTCAGCTGCTGGAGCAGCGTTTGACTTCCCAGGATGATGCAGACCWCGAGTGGGTTCAGGTTTTGGGGACAGAACRYMGCTCAGGYCCAAGGGAAGGCTGAAATCCCTCCCTTCAAGAACAGCTTTTGTTTAATCTTAACACACACAGGGTCATATTCTCATGGTTTTTTTCCTAAGGGATGTTACTAAATCAAATTTCTTGGATTTACCTAAAGAACAAACCCTGAAAGTCCAAAAGGGGCAGGAATGGAAAGAGATCCTGACTGCAGATGTGGTAAGGGAGGAAAGGAGGGAATAAAACCCATCAAAACCATTGTTTTTGTGGAATCTATCCATGAAATTAATGATTCTGGAGATGTCTGTGGTAGCATCCATCCTGCTGGGCACAGACCACGGGACACAGATGCAACCAGGGCTGAGCTGAGCTCCTCTTGCCTCAGAGTGGCTGCTAAAAATGCTCTTTTTTATCTTCTCCAAGCTGAAAAAGTGAAGAATCTCAAGGCACAAGAAGCAAGGACAGGTGTGGAGATGGCCAACCTGAACAAAACAGAAGAGGATGGACACAAAGATGTGCCCAAGAGGACAAGAAATGGTGTTTAATGCCCCACATGGGTARTTTTCCCTGCCTGCAGAGGTGTCAAAGCTGTGCTGGTCCCTCTCACTCTCTGGAGAAAAAGCCCTGACCCTAATGACAGTGGTTTAGATGTGCTAGGGATAAAACAGGACACTGTTCATGGCAGATTTGAACCCATCTGAACAGTTCCTGGTGCTTTTCTTAGCCAGGTCCCTTCAGTTTTTCACAGCCAGGTCCCTTCAGTGCCACTGACTCTTAGTGGGCATAACYTTAWTATGATAATTAAATAATTATATTATTGTGCGCGTTGTGAAATATTTTTTAATTTTTAAAGAATTATTTTAAAAAGTACTTTAAACCACATTTATGTATTTATTTTATTTTTTTCATTTTCACATCCTGGAATGATGATTCAAGCACTAAACTCCAGCCTCTGAGTTAGGAACTCTTTCAGGGGCTTCTTCAACCCCCAGTTCGTGTTGTGKCTCCATTAAAAGCCTTTCCAGAGAGACTTTAGGGTGGGTTCAGGTGGTTTAAGGACCATCAGTGCTTCACCCTCCAGTTTGGGGCAGTTTGGGTTGTTCTCAGCCGGTTCCAGAGCTGGGAGGAAGCTGGGAATGATCTTTCCCTGGGGCTCTTCTCCCTCCTTTACATTTCCRTGGTTCAGCCAGAGCTGCAGTGGGGCTGGTATTCCACAACCCCATGTTCTCCAGGGAATMTAATGCCCTAAAGAAGCAGCACCAGCGCCAAAGGCACCAAACACCCCCGAGCAGGCAGCATTTGAGGGATGCTCCCCTATCCCTTACCCTTGGAGCCCCCCAGGGATGTGCTGGCTTTGGGATTGGGGTGCAAAGCGCTTTTGGGGTGRCCAGGGAAGGTTTTGCACCCCAAACCCCCTTCCCCAGGTTGCAGGGATGCAACTCACCTGGCTTCCCACTCACCTGAAACAGGGATGGGGAAAAACGTGTGCTCACAGCTTTCCTGCTGCCTTAAGTATTGTACAGTACATGGCAGTGTTGCCTTGTATATCTGCACAGTTCATGGCAAGTTCTTATTATCATTATGCTGCAAGGATCCCATGTCTTCTGAGCACCATACCTTCTTAATGCTCCTCGTGGAGCAGCTCCTCTTGCAGTGATTCTTCTGGATCCTTGAATCAGCCACCTGACTCCTCTTGCTGTCTCCTCACTCTTCTCTGACTCCGCCCTTTTATGCTGGTGATCTTAATTGGTTACAGGTGTGCTTCTTGATTGGCCCGGGCTGCAACTCACTGGGGATGTGATTACTGTGGCCCCTTACAATTCTTCCTACACTTTCCCTCCRTCCAAGCCATCCCAAAATGCTGCAGAGCCACAGGAACAACCGCGAAGRGAAGGGGAAAATAAATCTTTATTGTGCATGGAGCAAGCTGGAGATGGGCAGCGCCCGCGCTCGGTGCAGGAGCGATCCCTGACTCCCTCCTCCCTCCCAGAACCAGGSACAGGGATTCCGCTGCCCGGAGCCCTTCCCAGAGCCCCGGCCGCGCTCCCTCTCCTCCGGAGGGCATCAGCGGCGAGCAGGGAATCCCTAAAAAGCGGCTGGAGGAGCAGTGCCAGCCCATCCCATCGCTGCGGACGGACCCCCGCCCCATCTCCGCTCGCCGGGCAGAAAGCTCGGGGTGAATTTACAGCGTTTGTTGGCTCGCACGGCCTCGGGGGCGTCCCTTCGAGGCGGAACGGGAGAGCCCGGCGTGCGCAGAGCCGCGGCCGCGGCTGGGGCGCGGAGGAAACACAAAATAATAACTCGTTAGTAGGCAGTCCCGAGAGCCCCGGCGCTATGTACAGCTAAGTGCCCGCTCGGCTATTCACAACACAGTAACGTACTGCAAGGAGTCGCTGCGGAGAAGTTCCCTTGAGAAACAACCTTCGCTCCGGCGGGGCCGGAGCCTGTCGCGTCCGTCTGTCTGTCTGTCCCGCCCGTGCGTCGCCTCAGGGCCGCCGGCGCCTGTCCGTGTGTCCGTCTGTCCGTGCGTCGCCTCAGCGCCGCCGGCACGTGCGCAGGCGGGACGGGGACGCGTCTGTCTGTCCTGTCCTTGTGTCCGTGTGTCGCTCAGTGCCGCCGGCACCTGTCCGTGTGTCTGTCCGTGTGTGGCTCAGCGCCGCCGGCACCTGTCCGTCCGTCTGTCCGTGTGTCGCTCAGTGCCGCCGGCACCTGTCCATGTGTCTGTCCGTGTGTGGCTCAGCGCCGCCGGCACCCGTCCGTCTGTCTGTCCGCGTGTCCGTGTGTCGCTCAGTGCCGCCGGCGCCTGTCCGTCTGTCTGTCCGTGTGCGGCTCAGCGCCGCCGGCACGTGTCCGTGTGTCTGTCCGTGCGTGTCTCAGTGGCGCTGGCAGGTGTCCGTGTGTCTGTCCGTGTGTCTGTCCGTGTGTCTCAGCGGCGCTGGCAGGTGTCCGTGTGTCTGTCCGTGATGTCTGTCCGTGTGTCTCCCGCGCGCTGGGGTCATGGTCATGGTCCGTGGTGTCCGTGTGTCTCAGCGCGCTGAGCAGGTGTCCGTGTGTCTGTCCGTGCTGTCTCGCGTGTGCGGCTCAGCGCCGTGGCTGTCCGTGTGTCTGTCCGTGTGTCTCAGCGGCGCTGGCAGGTGTCCGTGTGTCTGTCCGTGTGTGCGCTGGCAGGTGTCCGTGTGTGTCCGTGTGTCTCAGAGCGTGGCAGGTGTCCGTGTGTCTGTCCGTGTGTCTCGTGGCGCTGGCAGGTGTCCGTGTGTCTGTTCCCTGTTGCCTCAGTGGCGCTGGCAGGTGTCCGTGTGTCGTGTTCCCTGTTCCGTGTGTCTCAGCGGCGCTGGCAGGTGTCCGTGTGTCTGTCCGTGTGTCCGTGTGTTCTCAGTGGCGCTGGCAGGTGTGCAGGCGGGAGCCGTCGGCGGGCCCGTGCTCCCGCTGCCCGCGGCACGCCAGCCCCTCGGCGCACGGGCAGCGCTGGAAGATCTCGAGGCCGTGCGAGCCTTTCCGCCGGTGCCGGTGCACACCTGGCCCTCCCGCAGCACCGGCTGCAGATCTTGGACCAGAAGTGGCGGGCGCAGCACAGCCCGCCGGCGCAGTCCGACGAGCGCAGGCAGAAGTCGCCCTCCTGGCCTGCGGGGGGACACGGAGGGGACGCTCAGCCGGGCCAGGGGACACCGGGGCACATCCCGAGCCGCCCCAAGCGGCAGGGTGGGCATCCCGCGTTGGGCTTCGGGTGTTAGTGGGGCTGGGGGCATCCCGGAGCGGCCCCACAAGGGACAAGGGACATCCCCAGTGATCCCACGGGGGATAAAGGTGCAGGATGGGCATCCCAGAGCGATCCCAAAGGGCACGGGAGGGAAAGGGAGGCATCCAGGAGTGATCCCAGAGGGATAGGAGGGAAGGATGGGCATCCAGGAGTGATCCCAAAGGGATAGGAGGGGAAGGAAGGCATCCCAGAGTGATCCCAGAGGGATAGGAGGGAAGGATGGGCATCCCAGAGCGATCCCAAAGGGGATAGGAGGGAAAGGAAGGCATCCAGGAGTGATCCCGAAGGGATAGGAGGGGAAGGATGGGCATCCCGGGTTTGGCTTCTGGAGTTAGTGGGGCTGGGGGGCATCCCAGAGAGATCTCAAAGGGGATAGGAGGGAAAGGAGACATCCAGGAGTGATCCCAAAAGGGGCAGGAGGGAAAGGAGGCGTCCCAGAGCGATCCCAAAGGGGACAAGATGGACAAGAGCCATCCCGGAGCCATCCCAAAGGGGATAGGAGGGAAGGATCGGCATCCCGGAGCCATCCCAAAGGGGATAGGAGGGAAGGATCGGCATCCCGGAGCCATCCCAAAGGGGATAGGAGGGAAGGATGGGCATCCCGAGTGATCCCAAAGGGAATGGTGGAGAGAAAGAGCGTCCTGGACTGAACCCGTGCGGGACACCGAGACAGAGTGGGCATCCCGAGTGATCCCACTGGGGACAGAGATGCAGGATGGGCATCCCGAGTGATCCCACGGGGGACAGAGATGCAGGGTGGGCATCCCGAGTGATCCCACGCGGGATAAAGGTGCAGGATGGGCATCCCGAGTGATCCCACGGGGGACAGAGACGCAGGATGGGCATCCCGGACAGATGTCAGGGCAGGAGGGCAGCCCGGACCGGTGCCCAGGGGCCGGCAGGGAAGGACGGCAGCCTCAGGCGGGCCAGGGGGTGCCAGCAGCCTCACCTTTGGCCGTGGGGAGCCAGGCGGGAGCGGGCGTCCGTCGGGGCAGCGCCTCGGTGCCCGTCTCGTCCGGCTCGGCCGCTCCGTGCGGCGGCTCCAGGGGCGTGCAGAGCCCTGCGGGGACATTGGGGCTGTCAGCCACGGCTGGGACACCCTCCCAGCCCCGGCCCTGCCCCGGGTGTCCGAGCCCTCACCGTTGCTGCAGCTCATGCCCGGGCAGCACATGGCATCGCGCAGGCAGCGCTTGCGGCGCCGCCGGCAGCCCAGGCACAGCGGGGCCCCCCCGCCGCGGCCCCCGCAGAACTCCTCGGGGCCGCACTCCTCGTCCTCGGCGCACGGGAAAGGCTGGGGGGACACGGGGGAGCCGGGGGGATCAGCGGGGTGCTGCCACCCCCGAGCGTCCCCCTCTCCATGGCCGGCGTGTTCCCCCTGCAGCGCCCGGCGCGACCGCTCCATCCATTCCCCGTGTCACTCACCGCCTCCAGCCCTGTCCCCGCTGTCCCTGCCATCCCCGAGGTGTCCCCCCGCCATCCGGTGTGTCTGTGTCCCCATCACCCGGTGCGTGCCTGTGCTCCATCGCCGGTGTCCCCCTCTCCATCCCTGGAGTGTCCTCCCATGTCCATCCATCCATCCATCCATCCATCCATCCATCCATCCATCCATCCATCCATCCATCCATCCATCCATCCATCCATCCATCCATCCCTCCGCTCTGTGTCCCCCCCTCTTCTATCCCTTCCACCCCCGGTGTCCCCTCCGCCGCTTGTGTCCCCTACCCCATCTCCCGGTGTGTGTGCCCTCATCCCCGGCGTCCCACCCTTCATCCCAAATGTGTCCCACAACTCCATCCCCGGCGGGTCCCATCCATCCCCGGCGTCTGCTCCTCTCCATCCCCGATGTGCGTCCCTCTATTCCCAGTTTGTGTCCCCCTCCATCCCTCGGTGTCTGTCCCCATCCACTCCCGCGGTGTGTCCCGCTCCATCCCCGCTGTCCGTCCCGCTCCATCCCTCGGTGTCTGTCCCCCTACATCCCCGCTGTCCGTCCCCCTACATCCCCGCTGTGTGTCCCCCTCCATCCCCGCTGTCTGTCCCCCTCCATCCCCGCTGTCCCGCCCCATCCCCGCTGTCCGTCCCGCTCCATCCCCGCTGTCCGTCCCGCTCCATCCCCGCTGTCCGTCCCGCTCCATCCCCGCTGTCCGTCCCGCTCCATCCCCGCTGTCCCGCCGCTCCATCCCCGCTGTCTGTCCCGCTCCATCCCCGCTGTGTGTCCCGCTCCATCCCCGCTGTCCGTCCCGCTCCATCCCCGCTGTCTCTCCTACCTGTCGGGTGGCGGCCGGCGGGGCCTTATTGCTGCCGTCGAACGGGGCTGCGGGGGCGGCGCTGGTCTCCGCCGCCCCTCCCGGGGGGGGTCCCTTGATGGCGTTGGAGCTCAGGGCACCCCCGGGCGCCGCCGCCCGCCCCGCCGGGGCCGCGCAGCTCAGCGCCGCCAGCAGCGCCACCAGCCCGCGCATCCTGGTGCCGGCCGTGCCCTCCGTGCCCGCAGAGTCCCCGAGCAGCAGCAGCGAGCCGCCAGCAGCGGCTCCTGCGCTCCTGCGCCGCCTTTATACCCCCGGGGCTGCCTGCTGCCCGCCCCCTCGGGGCGGGGGGCCCGCCGGCTGCGATTTCAAAGCGTTCCCGGGGGGGAGGCTGTGCCCGTGAGCCCCCAAAGCCGCCCCCACCCCGCCCCGAGGGCTCCCACAGTGGTCGGGAGGGGGTTTCGCAACCCCCCCGCCCCATGCAGCATCCCTCCTCCCCCGGGTCCCGGCCAGATGCTCCGCACTCCCCGACGCCGCCGCTGTCTCCAGCCGGGCGCGCCCGACGGAGGGGACCGGCAGGAGGGACGGGGGGGACGCTCCCCCTCGTGCAAGCCCCCATCGCCGGTGGGTGGGAGCCGCTGTGGGTGCACAGAGCCCCCCCGTCCGCCCTCCCTCGATGGCAGAGTCGGTCCTTTGGTCTCCTCTAAGTCTCCCCCCCGCCACCCGCCGCCTCCCCCGCGTCCTTCCTGGCGCCAGCGCAGCCTCGCAGGAAAGGAGAGGGGCAGGAAAGGAGAGGGGCAGGAAAGGAGAGGGGCTGCTCCGCATCCATCCCCCCGCGCCGGGCGCTGTGCGGGGACACGGCGATGGCGGCGGGGGGGGACACACGGCGGGGCTCTCGCTGTCCTCCCCCTGCTCCCCTGACCCCAGCCGGGGCGGGGGGCAGCGGCGGTGGGGGGGAGCTCGGGGCCCTTTGATGCGGGGAGATCAAAGGCGTCGCCCCCCCCTCTCCTTTCCCAATTCCCCCCCAATTCCCATTTTTCCCTCCCCATTCCCTCCATTCCCCCCCACCGGGGCAGAGCGGCCCCAGGGCGCCCCCTGGCGGCCCCGCCGCGCCATCGCGCCCCCGCACCCCCCTCCCCGCTCCGGTAATTAACTCTCARTAATTAACCCCCGTTAATTAACCTGGATTTTCCCGGCGGCGGGCCCGKGCTCCCGTTTATTTCTTTTCTCTGCTTTCTCTACGAAGAGCCGGAGCAGCGTCCCTAAAATCGCCGGGGTGGGGGATTCCGGACGCGGCAATTCCTGCAGTGAACGCCCCCRCTCTCTCGGTATCGCTGTCCCGGTATCCACTATCAGCTGTTCCAGCCCCGAATGGCTCAAGCCGGGCTAATAATTGCCTGGGAAGGTTTCGGGAGCCCGGCGGGCAGGTGCCGTCAGCAGCGGCTGAGTCACGGCCGGGCGACATCCCCGGCACAGCCCGGCCACCCCTCCTGCCTTCCCTATTTTTAGCCTGGAATAACGAGAGCCACGCCTCGCCCCGAAATCTCGGTGTTCCCCCGGCAGTTTCAGGTGAGGGCCACGTCACCCTGAGGTTTTTATTGCATTATTAACTTTGACCTGCGATTGCTGCATCCCACYGAACGATTGGTGATGATTGCCAGCTCCTCCTTGGGCTGTTGCCACATTTATTCCGCTCCTGAGAGGATGTTTTGTTGCTCCTTTCTCCCAGCTTTTGCTCACCTCTGTGTCATCATCAAATCATAGAATGATTTTGAGTTGGAAGGGACATCAAAGCCCATCCAGTGCCACCCCTGCCATGGGCAGGGACACCTTCTACTATCCCAGGGAGTTCCAAGCCCCAYTGTCCAACCTGGCCTTGGGCACTGCCAGGYATCCAGGGGCAGCCCCAGCTGCTCTGGACAACCAATTGTGGGAACAGAACCCCTGTAACCCCAGATTTCACCACCATCCACAAGATCTTTCCCAAACTCAGCTCCTGCTCTGGAAGAAACCCCCAGACAGCCATTCAAAAGTAATTATTTTTATTTCAACTCTATAAAGTATACAACAGGCACTCGGCAATTACAGCTGCAGGGGGAGTACAGAGCGAAACAAAAGCCATGGAAGTTTATGAAAAAAAAAAACAAAAAAAAACAACAAAACAAACCCAAAAGTTCCTCAGTCAACATCCAAAGAGTGCAAGCGGCCGATGGCCGGGGCGTGACCGACATCGGCCCGACAAACAAAACCTCTGCCATGGAAGGAGAGAAAATCAGAGTATAAAACAAAGGGCTGGGGTAAAACAAGCYTAAATCAGGACTTGGGGGGAGAGGCAACTCCAAATGGGAATTTRCCCTTTTTCTGAGAAAGCCCTAAAAGCGCCCAAGTCTCGGTGTCAGGGCTGGGGAGGCAGGAGGAGCTTCCAGGGCTCATCCCCGTGGATGCAGGGAAAGGGGCAGGGAAAAGCACAGATCCTGTTTGGTTGAGCGGTGCAAAGCAGCCTCGTCTTTGCACCGGGGTTTCAGGTCAGGAAAACGCTGCCAGGGAGGATTTTTCCCAGCTGGGAGATTCCCCAGGGAGGYGCTGTGTGGGACAGCACGGATGGGTGGGATCTGCAGAGCTTAGCAAAACAGGAATACCTGTCTACGGACTGCTAGGATGTCAGAGATTAATTTGACCCGCACATCACATTTATACATTTCACAGAAATGACTCTGTATCTCATTAACAGATACACAGCTCTGGTACATTGAACAGAAATCAGAGAACGACGTCATCATTTCTGGAATTCATCGAGATCAGATAATAAAGGCTTAGAAATCGGTAGCAGAAAGAACTGTAAAACGCAGCAAGCTAAGAAAGGACGACGGTTTGAGGTGTGTTTGTCTTTTTCATGCAGCATAACACCAAATTTGTCTCTTTTTTTTCTTTTTCTCAATAAGATGCCATGGATTTAAGGCACTTGCAACAATGCCAGATAGCCAGTGACGTTCTAGAACTATGGGACGGGTGGGTGAACAGGACAGCTGACAGAAAGTTTAATCATACTGACAAATATGACATTAATTCAAGTCTACCTCGACCTAAAAACATTACATTACAAATAAGGAAATGAAGGAATAATGCCATGGAACTGGAAAAGAACAGAAAGTCCTGTGTGACCCACAAAACATCGACACGAAAATACCTATTTACAGAAATATCTGCTCGTGGTCCTGTTGTTGAAGAAGAAGAGTTTGCTGTGGGCAGTGCAGCTCCAGGAGAAGCCACAAAACCACTCAAAGCCCCCTCTGGAAACATGGGGGCCGATTCCCCCTTCCCTAAAAACGCTGTCGTCCCATAGATCAGGAAAGGAGACAAACAAATAAGGACAGGAGGTGGAAACACAGAGGCAACCCCTTGTTGTGGATATATAGAGATATATATAAAGCAACTTAAAGATATTATTATAACTGAAGGCTTATCATATACATATGCAAAGTGTTAATGCTCAGGAGAGGCCATGGAAGTCGAGTGAGGCGTTTGATATCAAAATAAACTCAGATTCAGCACAGTGCACGCTGCAGGTGTCAATTCCCATGCCTGGCACAAGATAAAAAAAGGACAGGAAAAAGAAACCCAAGTGCTCAGCCCATTCCAGACCCTCCTTCCTGTCACTTTTTCAGGCTGATCCCCAAATCCTTGCGGTGCTTTGTCCTCCCTGCCTGCCAATTGCATCAGGTGTCACCATCCTGGGACAAACTCCTACAGGAAGCTGTCCCCGTGGAGTGGAAGTCCAGGGGGATGTGAGGAGGGAAGCATTTGGCTGATAGGCCTGTGAAAGATGCCTGGTGAATGTTTTAGCCCTCGTGCTCAGCCTTGGCTCTCAGTGCTGTCCATCCCTTGGAGAAAGGTGGAAAAGCCAGCAGGTGCTGCCTRTTCCCTGTGATTTTGAAGGCAAACGAAGTTTTAATGGTTAAAGAACAGCAGAAGTGACTGTGCCAGAGGTGTGGCCTCACCCTTTGGGAAACAGAGGGAATTCCAGAGCCACAGACTGGTTTCAAAGGTGTCACACGACCCAGCTCATGTTGAACAGCAGACACGGCCCATGCTGTCAAAATATCCTTTTGATTACATCCTTTAATGAYAAACATGCTAAAGAGTTGGGACTCAGCATCAGGGAAGGAATTTTTCACTGCTCAAACAGATCTTTTCCATGTAAAATGTGGGGAAAGTCCTGGTCAGCAAGACTTCATCTTTCCACYGGCAGCTCTTGGCAGCTGAGATTGAAAGGAGGCAGCACCTGCTCACCCATGGCAGGGGCTGGAATGAGAGGACCTTTAACATCCCTTCCAACCCAAACCATTCCATCATTCCATGATTCTGTGATTTTTTTTGGGGGGGCCAGGTCTCTCAGAGACACCCAAAGCTGATGTTTCCTGTTGGATAATGGGATAAACTTTCAGTCCTGTGTGTATGCAACAAATGGGCACCCAGGACAGGATCCCTCTGCTGCATCCTATAAACCAGAGGAGGGAATTCAAGCAAAGGAAAAGCAGTAGAAGTGAGGGAAAAGCATATCCTGATAATATTGTTTTCCCTAGTTCTTTTTTCCATATGGATTTGGRCATCCCTGTGTTAAACACAGTAATGTGGACCTGGCACACTGTGGACCTCACAGGGATCTTCCAATATCCACTTCCCATTGAATTCCACTGACTTTCCTGTGGAGCTCCTTAGCCTGGAGAGGCATCAGGATTACTAGCAGTGTTCCACCAGAACCAGGATTTCTATTTTAATGAGATTCTTTAAACATGGAAGAGATGCAGACATGGAGACATGGAATCACCAAAAGGGAGAACGGAGCCTCTGCTACATATTCCTGACAGGAAGGGTCAGGGACAGGTTTCTTCCCAGGTGAGGGATGGATGTAGCACCTCGAGAGGACATCACAGGTCTCATGTTTTTCCCTTTGAGCCCAAAAAGATCCAATCTATCCTTGATTTTATACCTGATCACACTGGCGGGCTGCTGCTGCTTTGTTCAGGGCCGTGATTGGAGCACTGTGAAATGGATCAATGGATGTGAAATGGATCAATGGATGTACCATGGATCAATAGATGTAGAACAGATCAGTGGATGTAGAACAGATCAGTGGATGTAGAACAGATCAGTGGATGTACAATGGATTCATTCCATGATTTTCTCTTTCCGTGCACGTGTTGGTACCAAGGGGAAGGAGAACTGAAGCCCAAAGGTGGTGCTGCCACGTGAGGGAAGCCACCCAACCTCTGCCTCGACAGCATCTGCAGCAGTTGTGCTTTTGTTTGACCAGGCTGAGCTAAAATGTCTCCAAAACAAAGAGGAAAGGGAACATTCAGTCTCGTCAGGAATACTGCTAGGGAAGGAAAAGGACACATTCCCCACTGCTCTGACGGGAGCGCTTTGCCCGTGCTCCTCCRGGGCTCCAGCGCTGCCCTGTGGAGCTCAGAGGGTGGGAATAGCCCAAATCCTGCACTGGAGTAGCTGCAGCACTTCATAAGTTACTACTGATCCTAGGGAAAAAGCAGCTGGAATTAAGTGCCTCTTACTCTACGGATCTCTCACTCTGCTAATCAGGAGTGGGCCAGGATCTCTGCGGCCACAGAAGAGGAGTTCTGTGCCAGAGCAAGGCTCTGTGCCAGGACCACCGTGCCCAAGCCAGGTCACGTTCCAACAGAAAACATGGAGAGCACTATTGTCACTAAGCAAGAAGTCCTAATGCCACTGGAGTTACTGGAGCAGCATCAATCAAGGCATCGTGGTGACCCCGAGCACGAATCCTCCCCCATTCCGGTCTTCCCGTTCCGCTGGCAGCCACYTCCCAGGAAAAGCTGTCCTCAGCAAGGCAGAAGCAGGTAAGAGAAAGAACATTAAAAATCTATGTCCCATCCTGAGTTGTCGTCAGGGGGTGGCTCGTCACTGTCCTCTGGGAAGCTGTCAAAGTTGCTRGTGTCCGTGGGAGACGCGACCTGCGGGGGGAAGAGCAAGGAGAAGGGGATGTTCATCCCAGGGCTGGCATTCCCTCTTCATCCCACAGCCATGGGCATCCCTGAGAATCCCCAGCAAGGCAGGGAAGTGCTGCATGCACAGCTTTTTGTTGTGGGATTTCCCTCAGCTCCCCTACTCTCCTGAGGTTTCCTACCCGTTCCCACAAGGTTATCACAACAGGCTTGGGAAAAGAGCCCAGGATTTGCATCCATGGCTCCAGGGTGCTGAGCCCTGCTGCCTCGGAGTTTCCTGACATTGCTCAGCCTCAGGATCCTTCCAGAGAAACCCATCTTCCCAGGATAAAGGCCAAGACCATTTCTTTTTTGGAAATCATGACATTTGAAATCTACCCTGGCTATAGAATTTATGGTTTTCCAGCTTTGTGACAGCGAGGGAAACTTTCTTACAGTGAGGACTTGATAAAGTCAAGACAATAAAAAAAAAAAAAAAATAAACCATTTAAGAGGAAACCAGCAACTCTCCAGCCCAAATCAACGAGAGCCTTACTAGAAATTTAATACTTTAAGCTTTACCCAGAGCAGGAAAACACTTGCTGCTGTTTTCAGTCATTTCATTTGGGAACAGCCTGAGCCAGGGGACAACTGACAAGCATTAAATCCCAGAATTCTGGAATGGTCTGGGTAGGAAGGGACCTTAAAGTCCCATACAGTCCCACCTTCCCACACATTCCACTGTCCCAGGCTGCTCCAAGCCCCAGAGTCCAACCTTGGGCACTGCCAGGGATCCAGGGGCAGCCCCAGCTGCTCTGGGCACCCTGTGCCAGGGCCTSKCCACCCTCACAGGAATATTTTTGCCCACAGGAATATTTTTTTCCCAGTATCCAGCCTGCACTGATCTCAGGGGTTGCCCCAACCCACGGGGCCTTGTTAACCTTCCCAAGATTCCCATTTGATGTTGGATGCTGCTGCAGGCCTTGGGAAAAGACAGAAGTTCCAACTCCAGCCCTACACTTAATGTGCTGCCCAACTGCATCAGCATTTTCCTGCTGATGAACACTTTTTGGGGGAAATCAGGATTATGGAACTCATTTTGGAACAAAAACCCCATCCTACAAAATCTTAATTTCTTTCGGATTATCTGGATCTGTTGACTTTGTTGGGGCTCCTTCACCCTTTGCTTGCTCAGCTCATCTTTGGCAGAGTCCTGAGCTTTTAAGGAGAGGTAAAATCACAGATTCCACAGCTGTGGTATCAAGGCTCAGCAGTGTTCTAGCAGCAGGTTGTAAATTGGGATCTTTCCAAAAATCCCATGGAACAAGAGCACTTTGATTGCCTCACTGGCAGAGCCATCTAAGAAATGAGAGTTAAAGAGCTGGAAAAAGCCTTTCTTTTTTTTTTTTTTTTTCAAAGAAAAAGGAACTGATCTGTATGTGTGGTCCTGTTGGCTCTTTCCCAGCTAACAAAGAGAGGTGGATTGAAGGAAAAGTGGATGTCTGCCACCAGAGCTGTATTTTGGGTCCCTTTTCAGAGTGGCAGTTGGGACTTTGKCAAAAGAACTTGTGGAAAACGAGCTGGAGTAGGATTGACAGCTCTGGGGTAGACAAAATTCACAGTTCATGGGTTTGGAGAGGATCTCAGGAGCAGGTCTGGAGGAGCTGCTGCTCCCGAGAGCTCAGGGGAAGGATGAGTGGTTGAACCAGGATTAGGGCCAGCCTGGAGCTGTCCTGGAAGAGGGAAGGATGCTCCCATCTATTCCAGTCAGCCTTGCTGTGTGGGTAAGAGCAGGATTGGAAAATGCTCCTACTAAACTAAAAACCCACCAAAACCAGTTAGGAAGACATCCTGGGTTTTTCTCAGGCTACATGGACATCCTGCATTCCTAAAGCAGGAATTGCAACTGGATGTGAAGGAGCAAACTTGTCTTTATTGCCTGACTTGCAATGTGATCCTGCTGATGAATGAACTGGCATTAAAATAGGCCAAGGCCAGGTTGGACAGGGCTTGGAGCAACCTGGGATAGTGGAGGATAATGGAAGATGCCATTGAAGGTGATGGAACTGGATGATCTCAAAGGTCCCTTCCAACCCAAACCATCCAAGGATCATAGCTTGAGCCTAAGAAAAAAAAAACAAAAAACAAAAACCAACCAAACCCAGCTTTGATCTCTAAAACATTTCTGAGTTGTTTGGGAGATTTGCCAAGTCCTGCTTTCCCACTGACTCCAGCAGCTCCTGCATCCCACAGGCAAAAAGAGGAATGGGAACCCTCCTGCTCTTTCCCTAAGCAAACCAAGAGCTCAGGGACAGGATGAGTGGGGTTGAACCAGGATTAGGGCCAGCCTGGAGCTGTCCTGGAAGAGGGAAGGATGCTCCCATCATTTCCAGTCAGCCTTGCTGTGTGGGGTAAGAGCAGGATTGGAAATGCTCCTACTAAACTAAAAACCCACCAAAACCAGTTAGGAAGACATCCTGAGGTTTTTCTCAGGCTACATGGACATCCTGCATTCCTAAAGCAGGAATTGCAACTGGATGTGAAGGAGCAAACTTGACTTTATTGCCTGACTTGCAATGTGATCCTGCTGATGAATGAACTGGCGTTAAAAATAGGCCAAGGCCAGGTTGGACAGGGCTTGGAGCAACCTGGGATAGTGGAAGATAATGGAAGATGCCATTGAAGGTGATGGAACTGGATGATCTCAAAGGTCCCTTCCAACCCAAACCAGGCTCATAGCTTGAGCTTAAAAGAAAAAAAAACCCAACCAAGCCCAGCTTTGATTTCTAAAACATTTCTGAGTTGTTATGGGAGAGATTTGCCAAGTCCTGCTTTCCCCACTGTCTCCAGAGCTCCTGCATCCCACAGGGCAAAAAGGGGAATGGGAACCCTCCTGCTCTTTCCCTAAGCAAAACAAGAGCTCAGGGACAGGATGAGCTGGGTTGAACCAGGATTTAGGGCCAGCCTGGAGGCTGTCCTAGAAGAGGGAAGGATGCTCCATCTATTCCAGTCAGCCTTGCTGTGCGGGGTAAGAGCAGGATTGGA
This sequence comes from Sporophila hypoxantha, assembly GCA_002167245.1. Taxonomy (NCBI): domain Eukaryota; kingdom Metazoa; phylum Chordata; class Aves; order Passeriformes; family Thraupidae; genus Sporophila; species Sporophila hypoxantha. The sequence continues at coordinate 624,572 of NDFG01000185.1, forward strand.
AATGCTCCTACTAAAACTAAAAATCCAAAACCAGTTAGGAAGACATCCTGAGGTTTTTCTCAGGCTACATGGACATCCTGCATTCCTAAAGCAGGAATTGCAACTGGATGTGCAGGAGCAAACTTGACTTTATTGCCTGACTTGCAAAGTGATCCTGCTGATGAATGAACTGGCATTAAAAATAGGCCAAGGCCAGGTTGGACAGGGCTTGGAGCAACCTGGGATAGTGGAAGATAATGGAAGATGCCATTGAAGGTGATGGAACTGGATGATCTCAAAGGTCCCTTCCAACCCAAACCAGGCTCATAGCTTGAGCTTAAAAGAAAAAAAAACCCAACCAAACCCAGCTTTGATCTCTAAAACATTTCTGAGTTGTTATGGGAGAGATTTGCCAAGTCCTGCTTTCCCCACTGACTCCAGGAGCTCCTGCATCCCACAGGGCAAAAAGGGGGGATGGGAACCRTCCTGCTCTTTCCCTAAGCAAACTTTGGGAAGGCAGATTCAGCCGTGGAGCCGGGCCTGTCCCTGCTGCAGGAGCTGCAGGATGGAGCAATGGGGTGCAATTAAACCCCCATTAATGGCATTCTCCCGGTGATCCCGAGGGATTAAGCTGGAACAAGGAGGGGAGGCTGCAGGACAGAAGGGGCTGAGGTAATTTCTGTCAGCTAATCCTGTTTGGTTTCCCTTTGCAGCGGGGCTTTGAGGGCAGGGAGCTCACAAAGACATCAAAGGAAGGGCTTTGGTGCAAAGGAAAACGAGCGGKGCTGTCCCTCCGCGCCCGCTCCCGGTTAAACATCAACAGCTTTTCATGTAGGACATGGATGCAGGGCAAAGAGGGGCACAGGCACAAAAGACAGCACAGAAGGGAAGGTTAATGTGAAAGAAAAGGAAGATGGCATCCAAAGCCCACTTGCCTTTGCAAAGGAKATGAGAATAAAGGAGAAGGGAACAGGATGCAGCTGAGAGAAGGGYTGGAAGGGGCAGCTCTCCATGGAAAGGGGAAAAGGAGATGCAGAAACACGTGGAGCAGGTGAGAGAGGGGAAAARGTGCTGGAGTGGGTGATCCTGCCTCAATCCCCTGCTGCAAAGGGGATTTTCTCCATGGCTGTGCCCTCCCCACACTGCCTTCCCAGGGAAGAGCCTGCCTGGAGAACAAGCTTAGCTGGGAATGTGCCTAAAGTTATTTTTCAAGCATTCCAGAAGAAATAAAGCACATTATTCCRACTTAACCCAGTGTACCACTGCCCAAAGCTCACAGCATCACAGGAATTGCCCATGGAGGAGAAAACAACYATAGGAAAACTTACACTTGGGATTATGGGAGGTGTCAGTGTCCCTTTCCGTAACCCTTCCCAGTTAAAGCCTTCAAACCATCTGAAGGGAGGGAAGAATCCAACAGTTAGACAGGTGTAGCACAAAAAGAACAGAAAATTGCTTGAACAACAGTTTTCATCTCCATATGAAGACTTTGCCTTCATATCCCTTTGGAATTTTTCCTGTCATCTTTTTTGGGGACCAAGAAGGAAGAGTGTGCAGCGACCCCGTGGCGACACCACCCAAGTGGAAATTGCCAACYCTCAGATGGGAACCATTCCTTGCTGCAGGTGTCCTGGAAGCTGCTCCTTCCCTTCCAGAGGGTGGATCCATCCCACAGGAGACCTTTTTTTTTCCCTGTGGAATTTGGTTAACTCCCAGCTTCATGCTCAAGGATGTCCCACTTGTAGTTTTCCTCAGGTTTGCTCAAGGTGGGTGGATGAGCCCTGAGCCTTCCCACAAAAATATCCACCCAATCCATTCCTGCTGCTTRGGGGATGGGAGAAGAGATGATCCAGCACAGATGGATGAGAGAAATTCTTCCTYGAATGGTTCTTATCCCAATAAACTCCTAAGACTTCATGGAACCCCTCCCGCAGGACCAAAAGGGAGGATGAATTTACATRATGGATAGGAAGTGGCTTTTAGGGGAAAATTGACATGTTTGAAATGTCCCTTTCTGGGATTGGAGCTGATGGCTGCTGGAGAAGACACTTACTTGTGCTTTTGGATATCTTTCACTCCATTTTTCAAGTTCCCTAATCTTTCTGATGGATTGTCCCTGTAAAAGGAAGAACAAATCCTAAATCCCTCTGCCCAGCTCATTTCTTTGCAAACAACATCAAGGTTTTATTCTTACATCCACTTACCTGCATAGTTTTTTAATTAAGTTAGCAGCATTTTTGGCAATCTTCTTTGGAAATTCAATCATGTCTATTCCCCTTAATATGATGTTATAGGTCTTCATGGGGTCTGGGCCTGAGAAAGGGGGACTTCAGAGGGCAGGGGGAAGGAAAACAAAAAATTAAAAACTTGTCTTTCATAAAAATTTGTCCTTAAAACAGCATTGAAGGCTAATAAAATACACCCAGATGAGAAAAGGTAGATGTCAACCAGGAATGCATTGCTTCCCATGATCCTAACCATTTCTCAAGGAGCTCTGGAATTCAGGGAAGCACCAAAAAGAAGTTTTCCATGCTAAACCTCTCCTTCCCATGGCAGCTGCATCCCAGCAGCCCGAGGCAGGAGGCTCTGAGCAGCATTCCCTGGCTTATCTTTGTGTGATTCCTGATTCCAGTGGGGATTAACTGGCTTCCCATGGTTGGGGAGCTGTGTGTGAAGGGATGGATCTCTTGGGGTGAGTGCTGGGGGATGAGGTGAGGGAGCTCCAGGAAGCCAAGAGCAGCAGTGATATCCCAAATTAAATYTGGGAAGGGATGGATGGTGCCCAATCTGCCTCCTCCTTTCCAGCAGTGAGGAACCTCCTCCCAGCTTGTAGTAGCATATTACTTTCCCTCCTTCTCCCTAGCCATTTTCCAGACCCTTCAGGGCCAACCCTTTCCCCTTTCCCCACCATTTCCAGACCCTTCACAGCCAAACCCTTCTCCTTTTTCCCACCATTTCCAGATCCTTCAGGGCCAAAACTTTCTCCTTTTCCCATCATTCAGGGCTAAACTCTTCCCCTTTTCCCACCTATTTCCAGACCCTTCAGGATCAAACCTCCAGAGCTGAGTGCAAACCCTTCCCCTTTTCCCACCATTTAGGGCCAAAATCTTCCCTTTTCCCACCATTTTCCAGACCCTTCAGGCCAAATAACTTTTCTCCTTTTCCCATCCTTCAGGACCAAACCCTTCCCCTTCTCCCATCTTTCAGGGCCAAACCCTTCCCCTTTCCCATCTTTCAGGGCCAAAACCCTCCCATTTTCCCACTCATTCCAGACCCTTCAGGGCCAAACCCTTCCCCTTCTCCCACCATTTCCAGACCTTCAGGGCCAAACCCTTCCCATTTTCCCACCATTTCCAGATCCTTCAGGGCCAAACCCTTTTCCCTTTTCCCATCATTTCAGACACATTCAGGAATCAACCTCCAGAGCTGAGTGGCAAAACCCTTCCCCTTGTCCATACCATTTCCAGACCTCTTCAGGGCCAAACCATCCCATTTTCCCATCATTCAAGGCCAAACCCTTCCCCTTTTTCCCCCACATTTCCAGCCCTTCAGCGGTCAAACCCTTCCTCTTTTCCCATCGTGTTCAGCCCACTCAGAGCCAAAAAAAAAGATGATTTAAGTGGAAAAGCCACCGTGGAGCTCCCTGGCCCAGCCCTGCCCCTGCCCTGGCCTCATCAGGGTGAGAAGGGCAGAAATCTTGGGATGAATTTCYATGCCCATACCTGCCAGTCAGGAGCTCATACATCAGGATTCCCAGGGACCAGTAGTCTGCTGAAATGTCATGACCTTTGTTCAGGATGATCTCGGGGGCTACGTACTCCGGGGTGCCACAAAAAGTCCATGTTTTCTTTCCAAATCCTATTTTCTTTGCAAAGCCAAAATCGACCTGGGGGAAGGGGCAGGAGAGAGTCAGGGCAGGGCATCAGAGGGAATGTCAGCCCTGGGCTCTGCTCCTCTTGAAGTGAAGCAAGGCAGAAAGGAGGATTCCTCATGGGAATTTTCTTTCAATTAAAGCACCAAGGGTCGTTCCAGGACCAGGGAACCACAGTGACCTTTTTGCTGATTTATCCTTGGGAAAATTCCCATGAGGGAAGCAAACACCAGCACCAAGGGTTTCTTGGGGGGTTGGAATTGACATCACTCACAGCTCAGATTGATTTATTTTGCTCTTTTTCTTTTAAATTTAAATCAACATGGGCAAGGAATGGTTTTAAGGTGTGAGAGGGCAGGGCTGGATGGGATATTGGGAATTAGGAATTGTTCCCTGGCAGGGTGGGCAGGCCCTGGCACAGGGTGCCCAGAGCAGCTGGGGCTGCCCCTGGATCCCTGGCAGTGCCCAAGGCCAGGCTGGACTTTGGGGCTTGGAGCAGTCTGGGACAGTGGAAGGTGTCCCTGCCCATGGCAGGGGTGGAATTTTGGAGCTTTAAGGTCCATTCCAACCTAAACCATCCTGGGATTCTGGGATTTTAGGAGAAGATGGAAAGAAAAATAATGGAGTAAAAGTGAAGTCTACAAGACACACTGTAGGCTGAATTTTGAAGGATGAATCCTTCAAAATTAATTCCAAGTGGGCAGCAGGGTGGAAACTGTCCATGACATGACCTTTTTTTATTTTTTTTTTTTGGAATGGGATGGGATGGGTTTTAAGGTTTTTTCCAATCCAAACTATTCCAGGATTCTGTGATTTAGGCACCTCCTGCCCAGTTTGGATTCCTCTCCCACTATCAGGAGTGAAGCAGTACAAGGGTTTGGCTGTTGGGATGTGCTGGGRTCCCCAGTCCCCCTGTGGCCCTAGAGCAGTGTCAAGCATGGAAAATCAGATTATCCTGGGAATTGGAGTCCTCTGGGGCTGGTCAGGAACCCACAGGGTSACAGGGCTCTGGGACACTCAGGGACATGCCAGAGGAGCTGGGGGTTGCTGAGGGACCAGCACAGACCCAGCCCCAGGTGCTCCTGGGSTGGGAGAAGGACAGTCCTGCACCTCATCCTCCTCTATCTCAGAGGAGCCCCAAGCTCAGGGAAATGCCCCAGAGGGTAAATCCCAATGTCACTCAGGAGGTGACACCTGGAGGCTGCCACCAGGCTGTGGTGYTGGGCTGAGTTACTGTCCCCAAAGAGCCCCAGACCAAGACACAGAGCCCTTGGTCCCCCATGACCCCCAGGGGCCATCAGCTCCTCCTGGACCAGCTCCTTTRAGAGCTCCTGTCCTTCCCTGGTGGCTTCCCAAGGGCCCACATCCTGCAGCACCTCCCACCAAGGGAACTATTTCATCTGTCCTGCCCCTCTCCATGCTCTCACCAGGCCATTTGGGGTACCCCTAAAAAGCAGGGTGCCTTTCCTGAGTTCTGGGGTTATTTTTTGCCCAGGACAGCCAGGTGGCTTTCTCCTGATGCTCTTTTCTCAGCATTCCAGGAGCATGGACCTGAATCCCAAGCCAGAATCACAGAATTCACAGAATTCAGGGAATTCACAGAATCACTGGGTTGGAAGAGATCTCCAAGATCATCGAGTCCAACCCAGCCCCAACACCTCAACTCAACCCTGGCACCCAGTGCCACATCCAGTCTGGTTTTAAACACATCCAGGGATGGTGGCTCCAACACCTCCCTGGGCAGAACATTCCAGAACTTTATCAACCTTTCTGTAAAACACTTTTTCCAAATATCCAACCTATATTTCCCTTGGTGCAGCTTGAGACTGTGTCCTCACAGTCAGCATTTCTCAGCTCAGCCATGCCCTGAGCCCTGCTGGAAGTCAGGAAAACATCCCAGTGATGATGATGATGATGATGATGATGACACCACCTTGCCCTGATCTCCTCCCAGCATCCCCTGATGGACCCTGTGGGGGGACTTTGCTCCTCACCCTCTCTGGTCAAAGCTGGGGGGATTTTTTGGGGCACTCACCAGCTTGGCATAACCTCGGTGATCCAGGATGAGGTTCTCTGGCTTGAGGTCCCTATAAATGATCCCTTTGGAATGCAAGTAGGCAAAGGCTTCCACCACYCACGCCGTGTAGAACCTGGTGGTGGAATCCTCGAATGAACCCCTGTGGGAAGGAAGGAGGGAAAAGGGAATAAAACCCTTAGATGAATCCTTGGGAAGMGGTTTCCTTCCCCATGGAATTCATTCTGCTGTTTAAACCTTTATTGATGCAGTAAAATCACTTTTTAATACCTGGAAAGTTCCTGGTGCTAAACTCAGTTTTATATCTCTATATATAAAATATATCTCACTTTTATATCTCTATATATATCTCACTTTTATATCTCTATTTATTTATATCTATATATATTCGCTTTTATATCTCTCTATATAAAATATATCTCACTTTTATATCTCTCTCTCTCTATATATATATTCAATTTTATATCTCTACATCTCTATATCTCTATAATCTAGTTAAATTTCCATTTTTGAAGAAGCCTCTTTGCCTCCAATATCTGAAATTATTTTAAAGCTTATTCTATAATTTAGAAATAAAATTTTGAAATCCTTGTGCAGTAAGCAAAAGGCTATTTTTTTGTAATTACAACTTTCAGTTTTGAGTCCTAAAACTGCTTTGAGGCGTGCAGATAAATTCCGTATTAATGTTCCTAACTGAGACAAAAGGCAYAAAAATCACAGCTGCTGGGACTTGAGAGTTAATGCAAATCCCAAACTGCACTTTTGGCTCCTTGTTTCTGAAGTTTTCCAAAGAAAACCACATCCCCCTGCCTGCTGGGGGCTGGCTGAGACCAGAGGGTGTCTAAGCTAGATGGCAGCAGAACCTCAGTTTAAATCCCYGAGAATTAAAGATGGAATTATCAGGCTCTGAGAAAAAAATCAGGAAAAATCCCACCCAGCACCTTCTAACTTTGCTCCAGTTSCCCTTTCKGTGAYAAAAATGCTGRTGGGAAAAGGGAGAACTAGAGAAAAAATAGTTCTGGGGAATTAAAAGACAATTTAATCTTTCTGATCGATCTTTCCAAATTTAATGGAATTCTGTTCCAGTGATGAGGCTATTCCAGAATTACAATTCCRTGCATCTTTTCCTGCTCTGTGGGCACATCCCACGTTCACCCAGCAACCCCAAACACTCCAAGGTGACCCCTCCCAAGGCAGGGACTGTGGGTTTTGGGCATGTATGTTTTCCTAACTCATTTTTTTCCATGTCACTGCTGCATCCTGATGGACCAGTGCTCCTGGCAGGGCGTGGATTCTGATTCCCACTTGAATCAGCAGCCCTGGTGTAATATGGGATTTCTGGGCCAARAGACCCTGCACAGCTCTCAATTTCCCCCTGCTCATTGCTCTCAGTCCTGGCTGGGCCATAAATCCCAGGAAATATTTATGGATATTATTTAGCAGTGTCCGTGTGGCAGAGCTGAGAGTTGAGATTCACACTCACAGAGGGAGGGCTGCAAACACAGGGAAAAGCTTTGAGATGAGAAACTGMGATTTAAAAACTGTCATATCAAAAGGACCTGGAGCTGCTGGAGCAAATCCAGAGGAGGCCACYGAGKTGCTCCAGGGCTGGAGCCAGGCTGGGAGAGCTGGGGGTGCTCACCTGGAGAGGAGKAGGCTCCAGGGAGAGCTCAGYGCCTAAAGGGGCTCCAGGAGAGCTGGAGAGGGACTGGGGACAAGGGATGGAGGGACAGGACACAGGGAATGGCTCCCACTGCCAGAGGGCAGGGCTGGATGGGATATTGGGAATTAGGAATTGTTCCCTGGCAGGGTGGGCTTTAGTAGGTATCCCCTTTCTGTTTCTTTAGTATATTTAGTGTCACAGACATCTTTTATGAAAAAATCCTTTCTTGAGGATTTTTCCTCCTGAGAAGCCTGAGAGGCCTCAGGAACAAAATGTAAACTGGTTATCTGCTGCTGTGGAATGCACAGGTGGATCTGTATTGGTCTTATGTTGGTTGTTTGTAATTAATGGCCAATCACAGTCAGCTGGCTTGGACTCTCTGTCCGAGCCACGAGCCTTTATCATTCTTTTCTTTCTTAGCCAGCCTTCTGATGAATCCTTTTCTTCTATCCTTTAGTAAAGTTTTAATATAATATATATTATAAAATAAATAAATCAAGCCTTCTGAAACATGAGTCAGATCCTCGTCTCTTCCCTCATCCCCAGACCCCTGTGAACACAGTCACAGTTTAGCATAGTGTTCTTTAATACAATATAGTATCTTAAAATAATAAATCAGCTTTCTGAAGAACATGGAGTCAGTTGGGATCATTCCTGCCTCGTGTGGGGGAACCCCCCAAAATCCAGCAGGGCAGGTACCTGACGATGAAGTCGGAGTGGGCGCTCTGCATGATCTGCTTCTCGGAGCGGATTGTGCTCCTGCTGTGCGCGTGTCCACCGATGTGCCCGCTTCTTCAGGATCTTCATGGCAAACGTCTTGGCCTCCTCGCTCTTCAGCTGCACCTGGGAGGACAGCACGGGGTCAACATACACGGCCACAGCCCCGCTGGAGTCCCACCTCCCTGCTCCAGGAGTTCTCCCACCTCTCCAGTCATGATCCAGGTTTGTAACTGCGTGGCTGACTCCTAAAAAGCCTTTTCTAAATGTCCACAATTGTTTAGGGAAACAGCCAAATGTGGGTGTTGCTCTGGGGTCTGGTGAAAACCCAGAGCACTGGGAATATTTTTCTGACCCTGACCCCCAGAGGAGCACTGACTTTTTGACCCTCATTCATGGAGAAAGTTTCCTGGAATTCAAGATAGACTGGAACCCACAAAGGTGTGAATAGATTATAGAGAGCAGTGTAGGTGTATCACTAGGTGAGAAATTGAGGTTTTGGGATTTTTAGTGGGTTGTGGATGGAAGCAAGATGGAGGGCACAGGGTGTCATCCTGGGTTTCTTCTTCATGCTGCTTCTTCCTCCTTCTCCATGGGTTGGGTGGCATTTTGTAATTGGGCAGAAAAGTCCCATTGCAGCTTGTGGGATCAGTTATTGGGTTAAAAGGGAAAATAATCCAGGTGTCAGTTCTTAATTGGATAGTTTAGTCTGAAAAGCCCTTGGAACAAGAAGATTGTTGGCTATTTTGTGCTTGCTGCCAAACTCATGGTTTGTGAGCCTGTTTTACTGATAAGAAATAATAAACACCTGATTCTGAACATGAATTTACTGTCTTCAAATGCCTTCAGTCCAGACCCAGAGAAAACAGACGACCGGAAACAGGCAATTGATAACCCCCACAGGATCAGGAGATGTTTGCCAGTTATACATCTGGCTTCCCAACCCCTTTTCTTCCAGGTCACCCCACCTGTGCTTGGCTCTGGGCTGGAAATTGCAGAGCTGGGATGGTCTGCAGAGGATGAGCAGACCTGCCTTCCCAGCAATTCCAGGATGAGGCAGACCTGCCTTTCCAGCAGCCCTGGGCAGGAATTGGCAGAGCTGGGAATGGCTGCGAGGATGAGCAGACCTGCCTTCCCAGCAATTCCAGGATGAGCAGACCTGCCTTCCCAGCAGCACTCCTGCTCATGGCTTGGCTTCTCACCTTACAGCCTCTGCCGCCCTATTTTTTAGCCTGGTTTCCACGAGCTGAGGCTGACAAGGAGTTTGTTTGCTTGCTCTGAGGGTAACCCTGGCAACTTCTGAACCCTGAGTCACCCCGAGGCGGCAGGTCCTATCCCAAATCCAGCTGGAAGGCAGCCAGCCTCCCATCCTGGCCAGCCCTCTCAAAGAAACCCCGCTGCTGACTCCCAGGCCTCCAAGTCTGCTGATTCCCCCAGCAGCTTCTCAACAACAATATTCCAGTGAGGTGCTTTCCCCTGTGGAGCACGAGGCACCTTCTGTTTGGGTGTCCTTTTAGGAATTTGGCTTTCTGCCAGAGGAAGCAGCTTGGCTGTCACTGAGCCCTGTCAGAAACCCAGGCTGCCTTTAGGGTTTAGGAGGCAACACTCATGCAATCAGATTGATTTAATGCCAGATCTGGTTTTTTTGTATGTTTTGCTGACAGGAATGTGGGTGGATATGAGACACGGCACCTTTGTAGAACCATGGAATGTGCTGAGTTGGAAGAGCCCCTCAAGGATGATCCAGTCCCACTCCTGGCCCTCAGAACCTCAATAATCCCACCACGTTCCAGGATGTCATCCAACTTTCCCTTGGGCCTTTCCCAAGGCCACACATCCTGAACTTGAAGAGTCTCTTGTCCACTGCTGCTTTGTTTGGTGTGGTTCAGGATCAGGGAAACACCAGGAGGGAGGGGATCCCACAACGAAACACCAGGAGGGAGGGATGGGATCCCAGTGGAAACACCAGGAGAAATGTTGAATGGGATGGGTTTAAGGTCCCTCCACCAATTCAATTGAATTTTTGATTTCAAAGTCAATTTTTTTTGAATTTGGAATTCAAAAAAAGACAGGGAAAAAGGGAGAGATGCAGCTCTCTGGCTTTTCCATATCTTTGTTCATAGGGTCACAGCTGGCTTCCTCCTGCTGGAACCACTCCAAAGTCCTTCCTTTGCTTTATGGTTTTAACTTCTGCAGTTCCCAGGACACACAGAGAACACCAGGCCTGATTTTTGTCTGGTTTTTAACACTTACACAGAAATAAATATGTTTTTCCACCTTGGTGCTTTCTCAGGCTTGCCTGGGAAATGGATATTGAGGAGATGAAACGCCAGAAAATCATGGAAAAGAGGAAAAAACAGAGTTATGTGTTTCTTATCCTTCCTCCTGTCCTGCCTGTATTCCCTATAAATCATCCCTATGTGTGGTGATTTACAGTCTGCAACTTCCAGCAATTCCTGTGGCTGCTCCAATCCAGCTGACCTTGGGAAAGTGGAAACTTCCATAAATATTTCCCAGAATGCAGACAAAAGCCCCAGAAAGGATTTATTTCTGTGACTGAACATTTCCAGGATATTCCAATTACAGAAAACTTCAAGAATCCAAAATGTAATTTCATGTTTTTAATTGCTTGGTAATTGAAATTACCAAGTACTTAAATACTTTCCCTAATTAAATACTTACATACTTAAATACTTAAATACTTAAATACTTTCCCTAATTTCAGCAGGCAGCCCTGCTGAAAATCTTATGGGCATTAAATCTGGCCTAAAATGCACAGATTTAAAAAAAATCAAATATTATTTATCAGCTATCATGGAAGCATAAAGTTTAGACACATGAAAGGACATTATTTCCTAAGTTTAAACGACACAATATTTGAATAACRTCTTTATTTATTTCCTTATTCCTTGAAATATTTGCACTTGTTTGGCRCCTAATCCAAGCCAGAGCATTTTGTTCTGTTTGAGTTTTGGTTTATGTAAAAGTCAATTTTATTTAGTGCCACTTGGCCTCTCCTGCTCCTTTTGCCTGGTTTAATTCATTTTAATAACCAAACCAAATTATTCTTCAAAGACTTTTTAACAAACACAATGAATTAAGAAAACAACCAAGCTGTTCAGGAATTCTGTCTTTCCCATTCTAACATCCCAGAGGTTGTATCCTTGCTCTGAGATTATTTTAAACCCACCTTTCATCTATCAGCTCAAAACTGAATCAATCTACTGAAATATTCAAATTTCTGCCCCATTTCACCCCTCCAAAAAAATTATCCCAGCTGGTCCAAGAAATGGAATAAACAAGTTATTGAATAAACAATAAATAAGTTGAATAATTTTAGGATAGATACTATAGGAAAACTTCAAGATGGGCAAGAGTTTGATAAATCAAATATTTTCTAGCAATAGCAAAAGGCTGGACTTTGTGACTTGGAAAGTCCCTTCCCAGAGCAGGGTTTCCATGGGATACTAAATATAATTCAGGCATGGTTGTTGCTGCAAAAGGTGGGAAACACTGCAGGATACAGAAGGAGAAGATGCACAGGTAAAACATCCTTGTTGTGCTCCCTTGCTGAAGGATGAAGAGTGGGAATTTCATGGATCAGCCATGAARGTCACTGGCTCCATTAAGAAATGTTTGGAGGCTCAGGCTCTATTTAGGAGTGGGTATTTCTGGGAATGGTGGCTTGGCTGGCCCTGCACTTCCCCTCTCATCCCAAAACAGCTCAGCCTTCCAAAAATCCAGAGGCTGGAATGGCCCACAGGGAATATTTGGCTCTGGGCTGGGTTACAGGGAATGTTTCAGGATCCAGGAGCACATCCTGAAGGGAATGGCAGCCGGGCAGTGTCGGGCTCCAGTTGTCACCCATGAATCACAGGAGAAGCCATGGGGAATCCCAGGGATGAGCCTGGGAAGGAAACACCCCCTGAGTGCCCCAGCCTGGCCACGTGCTTCCCTCTGGATTCATCCCAGGGGTTTGGTTTCACCCCGGGTTTGTTTGCATCTCCTGAGCAATTTCTGGGAGCAGGGCTGATCTCCTGAGGCAGAAAAGTTTTCCAGGTATCTCTGAGGYTGGGATGAGGCAGCCTTGGCTTGGATGCCCTCCAAGGTGGCTCCAGGGATCCTCAGCACCCACTGCTCCATCCTGACCMACAGCGTTGGAAGAATCCCCTRTCTGTKCTCACAYTCCTTYAAAATCTAGGGAATTCACAGAARCRACAGAATGACCAGGTTGGAACAGACCTCCAAGATCATCGAGTCCAARCCAGCCCCAACACCTCAKCTAAACCCTGGCACCCAGTGCCACATCCAGTSTGGTTTTAAACACATCCAGGGATGGTGACTCCAKCACCTCCCRYGGCAGACCATTCCAGYACTTRATCAKCCTTTCTGTYAAAAACTTTTTCCTAATATCCAACCTATATTTCCCTTGGCACAGCTTGAGACTGAATGGCGTTATTAGGGTGGAAACAACCAAAAATGCCTCTTTTATTCCCTGGAGATGTGCTTAGGTTTGGAGCAGGGAGATGGTTTTAATGTGTTTGCCCATGAGGAGTCCAGGGATGCTGAACTTGAGTTGTCAAATATTCCCTAAAGAGAAATGCTGCACACAGCTGCTCATTGTCATGGCATTGTGTCATTTCAAAAGATGAAGCCCTGCCTTCCACCTTCCCTTAGTGGGAAGGAAAACTCAGAAATTGGGAAGGAAAAGGAAAACTAACCTTGAGCAGGGGCAAAGCCAAGTCATGATAAATACATATAAACATGTATATGTATGTATAAATTCTTGATGGTGAGTCCACTGCCTTGTCACTGTCATATTTTCTGAAAAATGCCTTTGCCAGGATTTCTTCTCCTGGGAAGCTGAGAAGCCTCAGAGAAAAAGGAAACCAATTCTTATCTCATTTGCTTCTCCTGTGTTGTGCTCACATGTGCAATGTGTTTGGAGATTGTTTATCCAACTGGTGGTTGTTCCATTGGTTTCATGTGAATTGTTTTGACTCTTTGGCCAATCACAGTAAAGCTGTGTCAAGACTCTGGAAAGAATAATGAGTTTTCATTATTAGCTCTTGAGCATTTAGTAGGTATCCTTTCTGTATTCTTTAGTATAGTTTAGTGTCACAGACATCTTTTATGAAAAATCCTTTCCTTAGGATTTTTCCTCCTGAGAAGCTGAGACATCTTTGATGAAAAATCCTTTCCTTAGGATTTTTCCTCCTGAGAAGCTGAGAGGCCTCAGGAACAAAATGTAAACCTGGTTATCTGCTGCTGTGGAATGCACAGGTGGATCTGTAATTGGTCTTATGTTGGTTGTTTGTAATTAATGGCCAATCACAGTCAGCTGGCTTGGACTCTCTGTCCGAGCCACGAGCTTTATCATTCTTTTCTTTCTTAGCCAGCCTTCTGATGATCCTTTTCTTCTATCCTTTAGTAAGTTTTAATATAATATATATTATAAAATAAATAAATCAAGCCTTCTGAAACATGAGTCAGATCCTCGTCTCTTCCCTCATCCCAGACCCCTGTGAACACAGTCACAGTTTAGCATAGTGTTCTTTAATACAATATAGTATCTTAAAATAATAAATCAGCTTTCTGAAGAACATGGAGTCAGATTGGGATCATTCCTGCCTCGTGTGGGGGAACCCCCCAAAATCCAGCAGGGCAGGTACCTGACGATGAAGTCGGAGTGGGCGCTCTGCATGATCTGCTTCTCGGAGCGGATGTGCTCCTGCTGCCGCGTGTCCACGATGTGCCGCTTCTTCAGGATCTTCATGGCAAACGTCTTGGCCTCCTCGCTCTTCAGCTGCACCTGGGAGGACAGCACAGGGTCACACACAGGCCACAGCCCCGCTGGAGTCCCACCTCCCTGCCAGCAATCCCACCTCCCTGCCTCCCAGGAGTTCCTCCCACCTCTCCAGTCATGATCCAGGTTTGTAACTGCGTGGCTGACTCCTAAAAAAGCCTTTTCTAAATGTCACAATTGTTAGGGAAAAGCCAAATGTGGGTGTTGCTCTGGGGTCTGTGAAAACCCAGAGCACTGGGAATATTTTTCTGACCCTGACCCCCAGAGGAGCACTGACTTTTGACCCTCATTCATGGAGAAAGTTTCCTGGAATTCAAGATAGACTGGAACCCACAAAGTGTGAAATAGATTATAGAGAGCAGTGTAGGTGTATCACTAGGTGAGAAATTGAGGTTTTGGGATTTTTAGTGGGTTGTGGATGGAAGCAAGATGGAGGGCACAGGGTGTCATCCTGGGTTTCTTCTTCATGCTGCTTCTTCCTCCTTCTCCATGGGTTTGGGTGGCATTTTGTAATTGGGCAGAAAAGTCCCCATTGCAGCTCTGTGGGATCAGTTATTGGGTTAAAAGGGAAAATAATCCAGGTGTCAGTTCTTAATTGGATAGTTTAGTCTGAAAAGCCCTTGGAACAAGAGATTGTTGGCCATTTTGTGCCTTGCTGCCAAACTCATGGTTGTGAGACTGTTTTACTGATAAGAAATAATAAACACCTGAGTCTGAACATGAATTACTGTCTCAAATGCCTTCAGTCCAGACCCAGAGAAACAGACGACCGGAAACAGGCAATTGATACCACCACAGGATCAGGAGATGTTGCCAGTTAACATCTGGCTTCCCCAACCCCCTTTTCCTCCAGGTCACCCCACCTGTGCTGGCTCTGGCTGGGAATTGCAGAGCTGGGATGCCTGCAGAGGATGAGCAGACCTGCCTTCCCAGCAATTCCAGGATGAGCAGACCTGCCTTCCCAGCAATTCCAGGATGAGCAGACCTGCCTTCCCAGCAGCACTCCCTGCTCATGGCTTGACTTCTCACCTTAAGCCTCTGCTCCCTATTTTTAGCCTGGTTCCCCAAGCTGAGGCTGACAGGAGTTGTTTGCTTGCTCTGAGGGTAACCCTGGCAACTTCTGAACCCTGAGTCACCCCYAGGGGCAGGTCCCTATCCCAAATCCAGCTGGAAGGCAGCCAGCCTTCCCATCCTGGCCAGCCCTCTCAAAGAAACCCCGCTGCTGACCTCCCAGGCCTCCAAGTCTGCTGAATTCCCCCAGCAGCTGCTCACAACAATATTCCAGTGAGGTGCTTTCCCCCTGTGGAGCACGAGGTGCCATCTGGCAACTTCTGTTTGGGTGTCCTTGTAGGAATTTGGCTTCTGCCAGAGGGAAGCAGCTTGGCTGTCACTGAGCCCTGTCAGAAACCCAGGCTGCCTTTAGGGTTAGGAGGCAACACTCATGCAATCAGAATTGATTTAATGCCAGATCTGGTTTTGTATTGTTTTGCTGACAGGAATGTGGGTGGATATGAGACACGGCACCTTTGTAGAACCATGGAATGTGCTGAGTTGGAAGAGCCCCTCAAGGATGATCCAGTCCCACTCCTGGCCCTCAGACACCTCAATAATCCCACCACGTTCCCAGGAGTGTCATCCAAACTTTCCCCTGGGCTTTTCCCAGGCCACACACCCTGAACTTGAAGAGTTTCTCGTCCACCTGCTTTGTTTTGGTGTGGTTCAGGGATCAGGGAAACACCAGGAGGGGTGGGATCCCCACAGAAACACCAGGAGGGATGGGATTCCCAGGGAAATATCAGGAGGGAGGGGATCCCCATATAAACACCTGGAGGGATGGGATTCCCAGGGAAATATCAGGAGGGAGGGGATCCCCAGGGAAACACCAGGAGGGAGGGATGGGATCCCAGTGGAAACACCAGGAGAAATGGTGGAATGGGATGGGTTTTAAGGTCTCTTCCACCAATTCAATTGAATTTTTGAATTTCAAAGTCAATTTTTTGAATTTGGAATTCAAAAAAAGACAGGGAAAAAGGAGAGATGCAGCCTCTCTGGCTTTTCCATATCTTTGTTTCATAGGGTCACAGCTGGCTCCTCCTGCTGGAACCA